>BQNB010052981.1:0-25266 GCA_026074375.1 Tanacetum coccineum
CTCGGTGCATATACGTATCCTTTCTTTCAAAGGATTCTTATGACATTTGATCCACGTCTATTTGCATATGTGGAATCTCCTATATGCATTCTAGCCTTTGACTCGATATTCGTTTGTTATCCTATTCGATTGTTCGTAACCCTTGGAGTTCGTTGATACCGTTGAGTCGTGGAAGCTTTGATGTGATTGTGGGAATGGACTGGTTGTCCAAGAGGAAGTTTGTGATAGTATGTCATGAGAAGGTGGTTAGAATACTGTTGGAAGGTGATGAGATACTTCGGGTTCATGGTGACCGTATTCAAGGAGTCGTGAAAACCTTAGTAAACACAAAGGTAGATGAACAAAAATTGAGTGATATTTCCGTCGTACGAGATTTTATTGATGTGTTTCCGAAATATTTGTCGATGACTACCACGACGACAAGTTGAGTTCCGCATAGATTTGGTTCGTCGAGCGACGCCAGTTGCGAAGTCTCCATATCGTCTAGCACCCTCGGAAATGCAAGAATTGTCTGAACAACTTCGAGAGTTGCAAGACAAGGGTTGCATACGACCTAGTCATTTTCCGTGATGAGCACCTGTGTTATTCATGAAGAAAAAGGATGATTCTTTTCGCATGTGTATTGATCATAGGGAGTTGAACAAATTAACTATTAAAAACCCGTTATCCACTCCCTAGGATTGATGACTTGTTAGATCAGTTATGAGGAGCGTGTACTTTCTTAAATATAGATTTTCGATCAGTTTATCATCAGCTACGAGTGCATGACGATGACATTCCAAAGACTGCATTTCGAATGAGATACGGACATTTTGACTCTACGGTTATGCCTTTTGGGTTAACCAATACACCAGCTATTTTCATGGACTTAATGAACCAGATTTGCAAACCGTACATAGGTAGGTTTGTCATCGTATTCATTGATGACATTCTAGCTTACTCAAAGTCAAAGGATGAACATGATGTTCATTTGAAGTTAGTGTTGGAGTCATTGAGGAAGGAGAAGCTGTATGCTAAGTTTTGTAAGTGTGAGTTTTGGTTGGAAGAAGTGCATTTTCTTGGTCACGTGGTCAACCATAACGTATTCACGCGGACCCGAGTAAGAGTGAGGCAGTGAGGAATTGGATGATTATTCTTAGGATTGGCAAGTTACTATCGACGATCATCATGAATTTTTTTAGATTATTGAACCCCCCTTACTTCCCTAACTAAGAGAGTGAAATCAAGACGAGTAAGAGGAATAATACTAGCAGCCCAAAGTGAGGCGTTCAAGCAAGAGAACGTATTCGCAGAAAGGCTACATGGTTTAGATCAATGGATGGAAAGAAAAGGAGACGAGAGTTTGTACTTTATGGATCGAATTTGGGTTCTATTGGTAGGAAGTGTAATGGATGAGGCCCATGCATCAAGATACTTGGTACATCCGGGAGCGGATAAGACGTACTATAACCTTGGAAGACATGTTTCTGGTTAGCCCACGTCGTAGGTGATAGGATAGGATCCTATAGCTTCCTTATGTTCGCAATTGTCGGATTTGTTTAGAGGTGTAAGGCTGCTATGTCTCAAGACTTTTGGCTAGCTGGCAACAGCCTGAGATACTTGAGTGAATGACGATATTACATCACCATGGATTTTATCACTAAATTTCCAAGGTCAAAGTAGTAGTATGATGTGATTTGGGTGATGGTCGGTAAACTAACCAAGTTAGCTTATTTTCTAGCTATACAAAAAGATTTCAAGATGTGAAGTTGGCAAGGATTTATATTGATGAGATAATAGCAAGGAATGCAATTCTTACCTCGTGGTTTTGGCAGACGGTGCGGAAAGTGTTAGACACGCGATTGGATTTGAGTATTGCTTAGCATCCCCAAGCGGATAGACAAAGTGAATGTATGATTCAGACTTTGGAAGATACAATGAGGGCATGTGTTGTCGACTTTGATGGTAGTTATCATTTGAGCATTCGGTATGTTCCGTTTGAAGCTTAGTATGGAAGGAAATGTAGGTCACCTGTTCTATGGGCAGAGATTGGGAGAGTAGTTTGACTAGACTTGAGTTAGTACAAGAGACAACAAATATGGTAACGTTGATTAAAAAAAGCTCAAAGCGGCTAGAGATTGCCAAAAGAGCTATGTTGGCAATATGCGTAAACATTTAGAGTTGAAGTTGGTGATAAAGTGATGTTGGAAGTGTCGTCTTGGAAAGATGTAGTGCATTTTGGAAAGAAAGAAATGTTAGCACCGAGATATGTGGGACCATTTGAGATCATCCAAAGGATCGGTTCTATTGCCTATTGATTAAGATTGTCTCAATAAATTAGTAGCGTATTTGATGTGTTTCAAATTTAAAGAGTATTTGCGGATACAAATCTGCATGTGCATTTAGAAGAAATTAAGGTAGACAAAACTCTTCGTTTGAAGCGTAGTAGGATTTCGATAGTTAAGTCCATTGGAACTCGAAGCGAGGTCATGAGGATTTCATAAAAACTAAGTATCCACATTTGCTCGTTGAGTAAGCTATCATTGGAAGTACTAAGTAAAGTTGGACATAGGGTTACTGGCAGACTTTAGTGCACCCTTAAATGTTCTTATGTGGTTTGGTTAATGTTATATTTTGAATAAAATTGAAGTCGAGCCGATTGTTCAAAAACGTTGAGCTTTGTAACAACCCATAACTTAGTTCTAAGACAGTTCTTGTTTGATGAGTTGCGGGGTTAGGTTATGAATGACGTTGTTACACAACTTAAGGTTTTTGACGAGTTTCCTTGAAGACGGGCGATGTTCATGTAGTTGGATGTTATTTTTGCTTAGAGTTGTTATGCTGCTATTTGTACCCTTGTATGGGCAAGCGAAGTTGTAAGCAGTGGGTTTCCGATCGTGAAAGTTAGATGAGATTCAAAGTGTGGCCCTAAGTTCACGTGGGAACGTGAGGACCATATGAAAGCTAAGTATTCCCGATTGTTTGTTGATGATGATGTTGAACCTACTAGTTAAATCTCGGGACGAGATTTCCCTAAGGAGGGGATACTGTGACAACTGTGCTTTGAGCAGGTTAGTCAAACCGTTAGTATGGACTTGAACATCATTATGTGTTATAATAATTATGTGTTTATGTGATCTTATATGAGTTTGTCTACCAATCCAAGGAGCGTGATCGTCTCATTGTGATTGAGGTTATGGTTGTTATAGGCATTTTTCATTTTATTCACATTTAACTGACAATGAAAATGATGGTATAATTTTATGTGCGTATGTATTTTATGTGTATGTATTATGTATTTACGTATTTAAATAATACGGAGTTGTTAGAGTAGAGAGTAGTTTAAAATTTTAATTAGGTGAATTTTAGTGGTAATAAGTAGAAAAAAAATATGATTAGAAATGAAATTTATTTATAGTTATTTAAGTTAGTTTAATTTAAAAGTTTTGCGAATAAATAAGGTTTTTATAAAAATTATAAAAAATTAGTGTTTTTGTGGGTTTTGTGTAAATAATAGTAAATATATATATATATATATATATATATATATATATATATATATTCTATTTATATTAGGGTGTTCGTTCGACCAGACATAAGAGAAAAAGAAGGAAAGAAAAACAAATTTTAGTCCAACTACAATTCTAATTAGGTAATTATTCAAACCTCTTTCTTTTCACTATAAATACAAACCACTCATCCCTATACTTTTTATATATCCGGTCGAACCAAGAAGCAGAGAAAAAAAGTTTTTTTTTATTTTTTTTATTCAAGATAAATTTGGTGATTTAGGGTTTCAAGAGTCAAGGATTAAGGTATGTTCATAAACCCTAGTTGTTTAGTTTTCTTTAATTCATGTAACAATAAAGTGATGGATAGATTAGGGTTCATAAAAATATGTAAATTTGTAATGTTAAACTTAATTAGAAGTGTTTAGGGTTTAATTGGGGTCTTATTGATGTAATTAGTTAAGGTTGGATCGCATTTAAATAGGAATTAGGTTTGAGCAGAATTTTATTTCATGTTATTCGATGGATATCTCAAGGATGGTAACGTTTTTCTTTATGAATCTTATGTCTATTGATAAGTTCAGAGAGTCTAGTTTCCAAAAAGTCCAGCCCCAAAAGGTTTTGAGGTCGGGAAGTTAGTCAAATAATTTTCGCAAGAAAAGTTGTCAAAACAGTAAATTCGGGTCTGATTTGGGTCTGATTTCGGGGAGTAAAACCCCTA
The DNA here is from genome assembly GCA_026074375.1 of Tanacetum coccineum. Classification (NCBI taxonomy): domain Eukaryota; kingdom Viridiplantae; phylum Streptophyta; class Magnoliopsida; order Asterales; family Asteraceae; genus Tanacetum; species Tanacetum coccineum. The sequence goes on from BQNB010052981.1 coordinate 4,210, forward strand.
CTTAAAGTTCAAATTAGGGTTAGCCAAAAATCATGTGTCATATTTTAGGTTTCTATTAACTCTCGAAGTGCTAGCAATAAAACATTTTCTAAGTATTTTTAAGGACGTCAAACTTTTTGGTGTGCATTCTGATCCGAATCTGAGTACTTTGTAATGATGAATTTTTATAAAATTGTTCCACTTAGTATTATTTTTTCTAAAAAAATCACAGTGGCTCATAACTCATTGGGGAGCTATGGGATGTAAGGAGAACCATCAATTAGATGGTTTAGTATTTTATTTGTGGTCATGAAGTGAGTACAAATTTCTGCCGGAAATTGAAAAGTTGGAAGTCAATGGTTAAGGTTATATAGAGTATGAAAATGATTTGGCAGATGTATATAAAGGATTATAAACTTAGTGTAAGGTTTAGAATTCCATCATATGATTGTTTCATTGTCTCGGGCATTTTCCTTACCGAGTGTAACTTGTGTTTTTGTTGTGTTTAGATTGTGTGCAAGATGTTGTCACGTAGCTAAGCATCAGGTGAGTTTCATAGTCCCATTTTACTATGTTTTCTTGGGATGGAAATGATGCAAAATATGTTTTGAATTATTTTAATTACTGTGATTATGTGGTTTAATTTACGCATAGACTTTTAAGTAGCTATTATATGTTATGTGCTGCATGTTGTATGATGTTGTATTGGTTTTCGCCTACTTTGTGTGGGTATGATATTGTGTAGATATGGTACCAAGAGTCTGGAATCGGGGATAACATTCCTCTCCATGACTATATGATGAATTTTGTGGTTTAGATTAGGGGACACGTTCCGTCCCAATGGTAATTGTTAGTTGAATGCATGTTAGCATGTATATTAGCTAGCTTAATTGTCCTGTCATGTTTTGTTTTTCTTATAATCACAGTAATTGATTTAAATCTTGTATTGGTGTCGTAAAACCTATGACTCTCACCAACCAATGCGTTGACGTTTTAAGCATCAATTTCAGGTGAGCGTTATGAAGGTGTTGAAGTTAATAAAAGTGGCTAGAGAGACCATTAGGATGGCATTGGAAGTTCTTATTTGATTTTATTTCATAATTGTTTAGATGAATTCTTGAATGTTATTAGGTTTGATAGGGTTGTGATACATTGTATTTGTATTGATGAGACCCTTTTTTCATTAATACAAGATGTCGTTCTTTTTTTTCGGTATTGTCATGACACATCGTGTCTTTTATATTTAGTTATGCATGTAGTGATTCTCTATTGTTGACACCATTGTGTTGTGATGATATCCATGATGTTACACCTCGTGTTTCCGCCTTGGCGGGGTGTGACATCGATCACTTACTTCCAAACATCTTTGGAGGTGGTTTGAAGCTTCTTGCAGCCTTCTCTGTAGCGAGAATTTCCTTCGGACTTTTTGACAGACTGGGAAGCAAACCATGGTTAGGTCCCCGGTAAGGGGAGAATATGTCTTTGTTTTTATGTCCTCTGTTATTATCCCAGGAACTTTTCTTTGACCTTTCAAAACTATCTCTTCGATAGCTTGAGGCACCATTAGTGGCTACCTCTCTTGCTTCAACCTATGTGTAAGTCTTCTCCATTAGAACTTTGTAAGTGGATGGAAGGTCGGTGGAGGGATGCTCGACCAAACTCCTTGTTCTCAAGCCATGAACAAAACCCGAGATTCATTGTTCTTCATGTAAACCCAGGATCTACAAGGTATCATCTGTATATCTAGTGATGAAGTCTCGAGTGCTTTTGCCTTCTCTTTGTTTGATGTTGTGGACAACTAGATGCGTCTTCGTGAACTTCTTCTGTTGGCTAAAATGCGATCGGAATTTTGCCTTGAGATCTTTGTAATCGAGGATACTACCTGCTTTTTGACTGTTCCACCATATTCTGGCGGAGTCTTTGAGGGTATATGTGAACATATGGCAGGCAACCAGCATTAACCATTTTTGCATCCGTATAGCTCCTTCGAAAAGGTGCAGGAAGTTATCTGGGTCTTCTTACCCATCATAAGAACCGATATAGAGAGGCATTTTCAGTCCGTCTGGGAGAGGATAATTCTCTATCCAGCGCACAAAAGGTGTTACCGAACCCACAGGGTTTAAGACAGCGCCTGTCAGGTTTGGGTTGGTATACACAGGGATGTTTGGGAATGTTTACATAGGCTGTTTATAAAAAGGATAACTATTTGTAGACATATTTGCGGGGTACGTGAAACTATTTTGGGAAGGCATATTACTATTTGCGAAGGTCTGTGGTGCATGCTCCTCCTGTGGGAGATGTACAGGAATTCCCCCTATGGGAAGGTTTTCCGTTGGAGTTTGCGTGGGGAAGCTTAAATTATGCCCCTTAACAAAACTCGTAAGTTGTTGATAAGGATGAATGTGAGTAGGCATAAACCCGTTAGGTATACTCAAGCTAGCAGGTATGAAAGATTGAGCATGTGTGAGAGGAACGTACCGTTAGAAGGGAGATTCCCTCCTAATTTATTTGGAAGTGCCTGACCTTCGTAAGCGGAAGTCAGAGAATATTACAAAGGTTTCCCATTCTTCTAAAGGCCTTCCCCCTTCAGTATTCCTTTCAACCCTACTTTCCTCTCTACTCTGAGCTCCTTCGAACCCCACTGTTCTTTCCCCCCGTCTAAGGACTATGGGAGATGCTACTCGAAGAGTTGGAGTTGTAGCTCTGGTAGGCTCAAGTCTTGGCTCCATCTCTCGTTCTTCATCGTAATCTTCGTTGAAGTTCTCTAGTTCGGTTCGGAGGTCATTATTACGCATCTGCTTACATTGGTCCCTTAAGAGAAACTCAAGGGCTTCATAATTAGCTTCGATGAAAGTCGGGCTAATCACAGGATTAGGATTAGTTGAGGTGGAAGCACGATAAGCCATGGGCGTGTTTTCAGGATTGGTGGCGGCAAACATGGTGGTAGTTATGGGTATTGCCGAGAAACCCGATGGTGGTGTAATTTCTCTCCCGCTTGTCATGCCGGAAAAGAAGGTAAGTTATTTTGACAGTTACTAGGCTTGGTTTGAACGGGACTAATTGTTGCCGTCCCACGGATGGCGCCACTGATTGTGCAAATATGAGCACGATCAGGCTTCGATGAGATCGAAGAGTTCCTTGGGTGATTGTTGAGTTGCGAAGCCTTGAATAACCTGTGTCAACATAAATGAAAACACTACGTTAAGTAAAGCGTAGGGGGTTTCCCTGTGAATCACCTCCGACGTGAGAGTAAGTATGTGCTTTGCATTTGGTAAAGTATGATAACATAAGTAAGTGTGTGAGGAGTTCTAGCCATACATGGAGCCCTTACCATCTATTTATAGGTATATAAATGAGATGGGACGAGGCTTAGTACAAAGACTGGTGATCGTGGGGGTGTCCCATGATTTAAGGGGTGATTCTTGGGGTTGTGTACCACGATCTCTATTTTGGCGGGAAGACCTTAATAGAGATGGAGAACGTAGGTTTGACTGTCTGACCTTTGCTCTAGTTTCGTCGAAGACCCACCACGAAGGGTGTAGGGCTTCGCGTGGTGGATTCCCATACTGGTAACCATCCCGAAGATGGTTTTACGCCACTCGAAACTATTCGAAGGTTATTGGTTGTAATTAGGAGAAGATCCCATTCAGGCTTCGAATGGGAAACCTTCGAACCGGAGAGGAGGGTACGTCATTAGATATCAATAATAGACACCCGAATTCCTATAGATCTAAAGGCGAACCTTACATTTTTGGGGTGGAATTCTAAGGGTTTTTGTGCTAGTCACATACATTCCTATCCATGAGACGCTATTATTACTCGGTTTTCATCGGTATGTGTCATAAAAAAATTTAAATTTAGCTGAAAATTACCTTTTTATGCTATGTTTCGATATACTACCCATTATTTTAAGGACAAAGCAAATGGCAATTTGAAGGAATAGAATGGTTGACTACTGATGAAGAGGAAGAGAAGAAAGACGATGATGAAGATAATAGAAGCATTGATATTGAAAATACTGATGATGATGAAGAAACTGATGATGAGTTTGTGCATGGTGATGAATATCTCAATAATGGAGAAGAAACATGCGATAACTGGTTAAATCGTCCTCCAAGAATCATCCCATGAAACTTCCTAAGAACTTCCAAGCTTCTTCTCATCAAATATAACATGTAATCAAAGACAAAGACAACTACACCAAGCATAAAATGTGCGATATAAGAATATACAATGTGAAATTAGGGTTGACTCTATAAAGCAGTAAAGATAGGATGAGAGAATTGTTAAACTCATAGTTTTGTAGGTTTTTAAAAGAATTATAACTTTCTTAAGTGTTGTACAAGTTTTATTTTCAAAAATACTTAAAAAATTTTAGTTTTCCTGTAACTGGGCTTTTGACGTCGTCAGGGATATCCTGACCCCGTCACAAGTGTCATGGTGACGGCGTCACGTGTAAATCATGACTCCGTCTCCACGCTCTGTGAAAACTTAATTTTTGTTTTTGATGAAAAATTTCCTGCACTTATTCTTATATATTATTTTCATATACAAAATGCCGCATAAAACCTGGGAATTAAAAATTCAATCATATGACTCGAAAATAACGCGAATTAATCTTAATAATTTATTTCAAATGTTTGAATTTGGTTCTAAAAACCGGATATTTCCCCTGCACTTATTTTGTTGCAAAATACCTTTGATTGCAAATAAGACGAAATTACAAACAAATAAAGCATGATTACCAAATAATTCAAACATAATAAAATAAACAATAAAGAATTAAAACATAAGACACTAATTAAGCTAATTCATAATGAACTTAAGCAAGTATTCGGAACAAGAGTTAAAGTATTCAAATCCTAAAAACTATTACAAACCATAATTGTTCAAATGACAAGGGATGAAAATAATAATGGAACGAAACAAGAGTGATCAAGAACAGCCATCATGCAAGGGTCAGGGCGGTATGTGTAGCCGGGAGTCATGTGTCCATGATAGCCATAAGGAGGGTAGTCGGCTTCAAACCCAAGAAATGGATCAATCTGGATGTGAGGCTCAAGGTTATCGCGGGTCGACAGGAACTAGTGGATGGTGTGATCATACATCCAATAGGCCCTTTGGTCTTGTTGTTCCATCTAAGTATTGAACCTCCCCCATTGGTTGTATTGTTGGTCCATCCATCGCGCTTGCCGGACCTGCCAATCTCTTGCACTCATGTTCCGGTAGATATCCGCGAAGCCCCCAGCTCCCTCATTTCCCCCTTCTCTATTGCCTTCCTCGTCATCACCTTCATCTTTCTCTACAACCCCTCTAGTAACCGGCCAACAACAATCACCCTCGTGGAGCTCCGTGATGACTCCCATCTTAACCAATGATTTCTTACTGTAAACATGTGGAGGGGGCTCACGGTTGAATACACTTACCATTTCTTCGGTGAGCAAACCAAAGGACCAGGCTATCTTTGTTACAAACATCCCCCCAAAAATCACACTCTCATCCCTTACGCCCTTTAGGTATTTGGCAAAACAATAGGGGATGTTGCAAACACCCCCTTCCCCAAAGATGCAATAGAGATAGAATAAGTCAATCTCAGTGACACGATTGGTGGTTTCCTTCCTACCCGTGATGGTCATCATGATGCACTGATGAGCAAGCTTGATCCTTGGGTCCCTAATAAAATTTTCTTTTGTGTTCCCCACATTAAACCCGTCGTCACTAATACTAGGCCAAAACAAATGAGTCAAATGAGTAGAATTGACCGTTTCTGCCCTTCTTAGACCACTAAGTGTTGCAACATCTATGGATTCCCTCTCGGAGTACAAACCAACTCTCCATCCTAAATTAAGAAGGGACATTTCCCTCTCTACTCCTCCTAACCTAAATGTGAAACCCTTGTTTAGCGGCTCATACCTACAAGGAAAGGCATCAAACTCAAACAAGGAAGATGGGCTCGTTGATTTAGAAAAGGTTAACCCATTGTGGCTCAGAGAAGGTATCGGTGTTGATGGAGTTGAAGAATGACTGAGCAAGACCTTCGTTGGAGAGAAATTCCCAATCAACAACATCCCCGGGGTGAATAGAGCACCCGGTGAGGTTGTCATAGTTCATTTGATGGTCTACGTAATCGAATAATCCAAACTTGCGAACCTTTTCTTCCATTGTTTCTTCGCGGGATGAGGAGGCTTGCCCCCTAGTGTTCCTAACTCTTTTGCTTATTTCCTACATCTAAATTAAAGTAAGAAATGAGAGGAGTTAGAGAGCAAGAAATAGGCTGATTATTTGGTCAGGGGGTGGCGACGGCGTCACCAATAACATGTGACGTCGTTACAGAGGTTGTGATTCGAAAAATGTTTTTGCGAGGGAAAACTAAGTGATCTTCTGAAAAACATATTCCCAAACACCCCCTTAGCATCAGACGTATATTAAAATTTTGAAAAATTGGAGTCATCAATCCTAAATTCGAGTTGTTTTTGCAAAAGTGTTGATTTCGGATGATTCAATACTTAAGGTAACAATAAAATACTTAGATTGGTGTCCAAATGTTCCTAATTTCAACCAATTAGGTATGAATCAAACTAGGGGAACCAATCAATAGAATGGATTTGAAATTGATTAAATGAAATCGCGAGAGTAGAAGGAATGATTTAATTACCGATTAGGGATGAAAGATCATTGGATAGCAGAAATTGAATTAGGGATTGATAGGGATGATTGTTGGCTGCTTGTGTTTGTGTGAAGGGGAAAGTGGGATTGTGATGGGTTTTATAAGTTTTAGACACGGATCGACATGAAGGCGTCACGTATTAATCGTGACGATGTCACAGGGAATTTTTCATTTTGGACCCTTATTGTTTTAAAACTTTCGAAATTACAGCCCTTGACTTCCTTTTAAGGAAAGATCGTGTGTCTTTCCTCCCGGGTCAAACACACGGTTGCTTTCTATGTGTGTAAACAAGCAGTGGGGAGAAGGATCACATTTGATGGGGTTGTTATCTACAAAGGTGGGGTTGTTTCGAGTAGGCGGTCGAACGGTTAGGGAATTGCTCGGGTTGTGATGAGACTGATTAGCCCTCTTTTCAGGCTTAAACCCAAAGTTATTCTTCCAAGGTTGAGATTGATTTGAGGGTATTAGTCGGAAGTATCTTACGCAAAGAAGATTTGCAGGGGTAGGAAACGTCTTCTTCTCGAGGTTTTCTAAGAAGTTATGTTTAGCACTGTTCTCTAGGATTTTGGTGTCTGGACACTTTGTGATTTTCTTGATCTTCCTAGGTTTATTTTTGCTTTCCTTTATCCTTTCCTTTAGTCTTCTTGCGACTTCTGAAGAGAACTCCATGAATTCTTCTGCAATAACTTACATGTAATCTTCGAGTTGTCTGGCCCTATTTTCTTGGTCGAAGATGAAATTGGTCACAATATGTTCGAACTCTGCTTGTCATGCCGGCTCAGGGAGTTGTCGGTACATCTCATTCCTTGTCATCTCAAACATGCCCTAGATTTTTCCCATTGTTGATAGTGCGACATTCATGAGCGCGTCGACTTTGTGCTCCAAGATTCCTAGTAATTGCTTGATGTCAGGGTTTTCGTAATTAAGGTCTCCTTCTTCAAGGTTAACAGGGTCGTTCCACCCTTCATCTTTATACTGGGCTAATTCCTCTATAGCAACCTAAGCTCTTTCAGCGCTCATCCTTCTTATTTGACTGCCAGCGGCGAAATTAATTGTTCTTTTTAGGGAATCATCAATACGATCGTAGAATATTTGGATATGGAGCCAAAGATCGATGCCATGATGAGGGACTTTTTGTAGTAAGTCCTTGAAACGAGTCTATGCTTCAGATAAAGATTCTCCATGATGTTGTTGGAACATCAGGATATCATTGCAGAGTTTTACGGTCCTTCCCGGTAGAAAGAATTGAGTAAGGAAACGAGTAGTAAGATCCTCCCATGTGGTAATGGATCCTGCTGGAAGACGTTTAAGCCAATTGCTAGCTTGATCGCAAAGGGAAAATTGAAATAAACGCAGGCAAGTTCTTTCCCTGTTTTCACCGTCAAGGTCAAGTGAGTCTACAAGTTTTTAGAAATCCTTGAGGTGTTGGTTTGGATCCTTGGACCGAAGTCCGTGGAATGAACATCCGTTTTGCACCAACCGGATGGTGTCAGATCGAAGAGGTACCACGTTGTTCACTACGGGGAGCTCAATGTTATTCTTGTAGCCCTCGTGGCTAGGTTTGGAGTAGTCTCCAAGAGTACAGATAGGATTCTCATCCCCCATGGTGGTTGATGAGAATGGGTTACGAAACAAATAACACAAAGAAAATATAGACTACGAGAAAGCTAATATGCAGAAATTAAAGTCTCACATGAAAGGATTCAGGCGAGTAAAACTAAGCTAAACTATGATCAAAACCTAACTATTCCTCGGAAGCGGCGCCAAAAACTTGATGCGGTTGTCGTAAGGGACTTCTACAAGAAATTTTACAACTCCCTAGGCAGAGTACTTAACCGTTGTAGTAATAGTATAGACAAGACTCAGGGGTTATTATCGTTCTATAGGGGAATAGGTTAGGAAGGCTTGATCACGGTCTAACGGAATTCTAAGGGTTGAGAGAAGATTATTTTTGTATTTTTATATTTATAAGAAAGCAGGTAAATCATATGTTTGAGAGGTTTGGTTGGTTTTAGCTATTAAATAAAAAACTTACGCTAATGGTGATAACAATATAATAAAAATATTGTATTCATTTAATCATGTATTACTCCCTAGATTGCTTATCCTAGTGTTGTTGCTTTGTCACACTTGTGATGATCTATGTAGTTATTTCCTAAGGCATGAACAAATTACAAGAACCCGCCGTCTATTTAATATTCCATTGAGGCAAAACACAAAGTAAGGTAGTATGAATACTATTACCCGGCCCCCAAGAATATATTAAATGCATTTGAAATATATTAAAAGTGGATCAACCATATAAGGGGTAAGGTAGTATGAAGACTGTTACCCGATGGTATCTTTTCTACATAATCATGTTTCTCTAGACATATCAACAACGATACAGACAAAAGCTGGTTTTCTAAAGCATAACATGCATATTCATCACAAGAAGCAACAACACTAAGATCTACATTCTAGGTTTTATACAATCATAAATGAATACGATAAGGAGTTTAGCCAAGCATGTTAAAAATAAAGCAAGAACAATAATGAATCAAACAACAAGATATATTGAATGATTAAGATAATCTTACTAGATTAAAACACGAATTGAAGGAGGTACAATAGGGTTTTGAAGCCCTAAAATCGGCCTAATAAGCTGCCAAACAAACTAGGGTTCGTCCCCCTTTTTTACTCTAAAGTTACTCACTTAAAACCCTAATTTCGGGTCTATATTTATAAGAATACCGCTGTGACGACGTCGCGTTTTAATCGTGACGCCGTCATAAAGTAGAATCTTCTAGATCCGAGTTGAGTCGGTGCTAGTTGACGTCGTCAAGAAATGTTGTGACGCCGTCGCTAGATGAAGTGTGACGGTGTCATGTATAAATGGTGACGCCGTCTCCAGCCGCTGAGACTTTAAATCTTGATAGTCTTGGTGTTGGTTCGTAGTCTTGTTCTTTTCTTCTCTAAATGAGCCCAAGTCACGTGTATTTCCTCCAAATGCCTTCTAAATGCTAAATACCTGAAAACGAACGATTAAGTACCTATTTTGGGCATAAATGCACGATTTAGGAGGTTAAATGATCCCGAAAAAGTGTATAAAATGACACCTCATCAGCAGTTAAGCAAATCTTTTGTAAAACTTAAAAGGAACCATTAGCATGGGTTTGTAGTATTCGAAGGATTCTTGTATTACACTAATAGCTTTTGCAGATGCTGATCATGCTGGGTGCCAAGATACCAAAAGAAGTACATCTGGCAGTATGCAGCTCTTGGGTGACAGATTAGTCAGTTGGTCGTCTAAGAAATAGAAAAGCACAACCATATCCAGTATAGAAGCTGAATACATAGCCTTATCCGGATATTGTGCTCAAATCCTTTGGATGAGATCACAACTAACAAACTATGGCCTTGGATTCAACAAAATACCTTTGTACTATGATAACAAGAGTGCTATTGCTTTATACTGTAACAACGTTCAACATTCCCGATCCAAGCATATTGACACCAGATACCATTTCATCAAGGAGCAAGTGGAAAATGGTGTTGTTGAACTATATTTTGTCAGAATAGAATATCAGCTGATAGACATCTTTACCAAGGCATTGGGACGAGAAAGACTAGAATTTCTTATCAACAAGCTTGGAATGAGAAGTATGTCTCCTGAAATGCTGAAAAGACTGACAGAAGAAGAAGAAGAGTGATGGTGGCACATCTTCTTGTATCCTATGTAAATACAGAAAATATGAAAAACTCAAAAAGATTTTTCATTTTTTATAAAATTTTACAAAAAGAAAATAGAAAAATATAAAAAAATCAAATAGAAAAATATAAAATCCAAAGATCAAAAAATATGTTGTTCATGTTATGTCTTATGGAATCGATAATATTTACGACTTTAAAAATGTCATTTAATAATGACACGGAGCTGTAAATAATGTTCGAGCAGAAGTTGTAAATGTTTTCAAAACATGTCATTGGCTTGCAGTTATTTCAGACCGCAACCCGGCCTTAATCTTAAAGGCAAGTATTTCGTCAAAAAGAAAACTTAACCTCACAATAGGAATTTTGTTTCTCGGGCATGATCTACTTAATGATCATGCAAAGGCTTGTGTATACTATGCTACACAACCCGGGCTTTCTTTTAAATAAGTGTACGTGTTAGTGCATTTATTTTTGAAAAATAAGAGAAATCTTGTTATTATTGGTGTTGTAATTCAAAACATATCAATCATCTTAGTTTCTGATCAGGAAAATATTTTAAAAGAATTTTCTATCACTCAAACAATGTCTACAACTCTTTAACTAGAAAAAGGGACATTATTTGAGGGGAAGAAAAGTTCAAATTCTTTCAAAAATGATCTTTCTAAAGTCATCATGGAATAAACGAGAAAAGGTTTTTAACAATAACGGATAATCTTTTAAAGGGGGATTCAATGTACTTTTAACTCAAATGGGCTTAAGATGTTACTTGTTTCAACTTTTAGGAACTAAAAGACAAACTCTAGGACTTAGAACCTAAGTTAGCAACTTCAGGGTCTAATATTGCTATTTATATAATATAATTAGACTTAGTGCTAAGTTTAAAAGAGATTAGAAGGAAATACAAAGTTGAGGGACCATTTCTACTATGTTGGAAAGTCTAACCGGTTAACACATTTCACAAACACACATTCCTCACAATTTTAAAATATTAAAAACGTATTTCCCTCTCCTCTACATAATTCACACGATTCAAGGTAGAATCTAAAAACTTGTGTTTAGCTTCAAGATAATCATCCCAACTCGTTCATAGTCTACTAAACATAACCCAACTAAACAGAATTAGATTATTTCACTTCTAATCTTTCAAAAAGACCTAAATTCGTGTTAGGGTTCATAAAAATGAAAGTTGTGTTAAAATCTAAATAAAGTGAGGGGTTTTGTTCATTTGGGTGTGATTAAGACTCGCTTAAACAGTTTGTAATTTATCCAAATCATTCATGAGTTAGAATGATTTTTTGAATGAAGAATTGTGCGAAACATCTGTTTATGATTGAATGATTGTAGGTTTGTGTTCCATAAAGTGTTATATGCGTTCGTGTACCCCCTGTAACATGTATTTAGTAACCTAGAATATCCTTAGCTTGATTATTGGTGTTCTTATTTGCGAAACATGCAAAGTGTGATAATGGAATACATTTTCTTTAGGTTACTATAATGGTTAACTGTTCTTTGTTCCCTAGAAATGATTATCTTTTCCCCTAGATGTCTTGTTGCTCGTACAAAATGTGTTCTCCTTTTGCTTGTACTCGGAAAAATGACGTAGAATGCTCGAATGTTGCTTAATCTTATTGTAATTGTATTCTGCTATGTCCCTTGAATGATCTGTGTTGATTGTGAATAAATTTAGGATGAGTAAGATTGTTAGAATCTAAGTTAAGTTTATATGAATCGTGCGAAACATGTTGTTAATTAACTGTGTGAAATATATATTAATGTAATTGTGCGAAATATGTATTAACATAATTGTGCGAAAAATGTTAATACATGATTGTGCGAAACATGTCACATGTGTAACAATCATGCGAAATATGTCATTTTTATGAAAAAACACTCTGTCCTATTTTTGTTAGAATACTGCGAAACATGATAATGTTATAGGATCCTGCGAAACATGACATAGTTTCTAGTTTGACTTAGGTTTGACCTTTGACCACTGTTTGACTGTTTGACCTAGGTTGACTTTGACCAGTCTGTTGACTTTTAATAGTTGACATTGACCATTAACCAGTGTTGACTTTCTACACTTAGTGTGTTAAAACAAACTTAATTGCATAAAACCTCATCACAATCTTCATCTAAAACAATCTCGTCTTCAAGGATAATCAATTAAATCAGTAATATATATTTGTTGTGTATATAAACTATATTGGATAATTCTTAAGCAGAATCATGTCTCAAGGACAACGTCAACAAGCTGCTCGTGAGGAAAATTGGTTCCCTCTGCTGATAGAGTCAAGATCAGTGCTACAAACATGAGGATTGAACATACAATGCCTCAAAATGAAGAAACATTCCAAGTTGTCCTAGACATCATCAAAGCTTCTCCATGCTTCAAGGCTTTTACTATCACTGCAGATGTGCCAGAAATCTACATGCACCAATTCTGGTTTACTGTTAAGAAGCTCAAGAAGACTCCTTTCTATGAGTTTGGTTTAGATGACAAGAAATTCACAGTAGATATTGAAGTATTCAGGGAGATTTTTGATATTTTTCTAAGAGTCCCAAATGAGGACTTTGTTGCTCCTCCATCTGAAGAAGACTTGCCCGCCTTTCTCATTGAATTAAGATACAATGTTCCATTGGATCATCTTGCTAGGATGTTTGTTGATCACATGCATCAACCATGGAGAACCTTAGCAACAATCATCAACAAAAGCTTATCTGGGAAGACGTTAAGCAATGACAGAGTACGTCAATCAAGATTTGCTATCTTGTAGGGTATGTTCTACAAGGAGAATGTAGACTATCCTGAGTTGATTTGGGAAGACATTGTATATCAAATTGACTACAAGCAGACAAAGCTAAGAAGATGTGAAATAGTGCCCTGCCCTAGATTCACCAAAATCATCATCAATCACTTCCTCTCACCCAACCCTTCCATTCCCAAAGGATCGATCTCTGGTTTGCACACTATCAAGGATGATGGAGTAATTAGTAGATTAAAGTTTATTAGAATTAGTAACGACTTCCAAGAATATGGTCGTGTCAGTCCTGAAACTATGTTGACTGAAGGGATCAAGCAGACAAAAGCTTACCAGACCTTTATCAAATACTCTACTTCCTTGATACCTCCAAAGAAAAGCAGAGGTAAAGGGTCACAAGGCAACAAGTCAGCTGTCACTATAAAGCCTGCAAGTGTTGAAATGTCTGATGAATCTGATCTTGAACCTGCTAAAAGACAAACTGGCAGTAGAAGATAGTCTAAAAAGAAAGTCTCAATCTCTGCTGGTGACAACATCATTCCTGAACCAGATGTCGCTTTAGAGTTAGGAAAATCTATGAGCTTAACTGAGGCTGAAGAAGAGGAAGCATCAAGGCGAGTTCATGCTACTCATGAATGGCTTGTAACATAATCTGACCCCGAACCTGCTAGAAGATCAACTAGAAGAAGACCATCGAGTATTGCCTTCTGAGATACTTCAAGTGTGTCAAAGAAGAAATCACCTTATTAGTCTCATAAGCTGAAGGGCAATCAAACTTTGACTGGTGAAGAATAACTAGCTGCAGATACTATGTAGGCACTCAAAGCCAGCAAGAAACTTAACAGGGGTTAGCCACAAGTTGGAGGTCAAGTGAAGGAACTAGTGTATTGCACCAGTGTTCACGATGGAGACAATATGTCATCCTTGTTGCAGTTTTATATACCTAAAATATATCAAAAATATATTCCCACAAGAGCAATTAAAAAAATCCCTAAGGAGGAAAATTCACCTCTCAAAATATATATAATATAATATATAGATACGTATATTTAAGCCGGATAAGAAAGTATGATCACCCGGTCGTTTCCCCCCCAACGACATTGAAATTGAAACCATCGTTTAGTCCGGAATCTGATTTGATATAAAAAATAATGATTTGAGTAAGACTATGACTTAGCTAATAAAAAGAAACAACAATTAAACAAATACGGGAATCAATTAAAACGCGACAATTAAGCAAGTAACCTAAATTTTTACCCCTGAAAAATGTAAACTAAATTTCTAAGACCAAAGATAGAACAAAAAAATTTTAAGGAAAAAGAAAAGCATTTTTTTATATTATTTGAATTTAATCTAATTAAAAACTAATTAAAATCCTAATAAACTCTTAAAAAAAAAGCATAATTAAGTACTAAAAATTTTGAAAAATGATTATTAAGCTTAGAAAAGTATAAAATATTAAAAAAGTCAAAGAAAACTATTTTTAACAATTTTATTATTAAAATCCTATTTTTTAAAATTTACAATAAAAGCTCAAAAAGTAAATTTAAGATCTAAAAAGTGTACAAATGATTTACTGGATTTTAAAACCTAAAGCTATTTTTTATAAAAACTAAAAACTATTTTTTTGTATTTTTTTGAAACTTGTTTCTATTTTTTATGTATTTTTTAAGATTTTAACTTTCAAAAATTGATTAAAAATAAAATAAAAACTAGAAAAATCTAAAAAATTCAAAAAAAATCTTAGACACTAGTAGGAACACAAGAAAAATAAGAAAAACCAAATTGCTTAACGAATAATCCCCTCCAAATGAACTATTAATGCAACGCTTATTTATAAAAGGGAAAATAAAATGTGTACATGATAAAATTGTGAGAGTTATGAAATGGATGAGCTTACTTTAAGCAAACAGGTTAAGGCATATGTGTTTTGTGGGAGGTCGTGGGTTTCGAGTTTTGGCGAAAACCCTTATTTGCTATGTTATATATATTTTTTTTACTTTTAAGAAAACTAAAATACTAGGACTTACAAAGGACACTAAAATAAAAGCAACTTATTAATAAACGGATACTTAAAGCTAAAACTAATACTAAGCTCAAAACAGCTTAACAAAGCTTGCGTCACAGAAAGTAAGGTTTTAGGCCTATTCTCACTTAAACATGGCTATAAATAGCTTCAAATTAAAAGTCTTAAATCCATAAAAAGGGAAAAGTGTTCTAAAAAGCTTATAAGATCTTAATCTTAAAATGAAAAGAAATCTAAGAGCTGGAACACACATTAAAGCAACTAGAAAAAATGATGAAGAAAATGCTAAAACTAATAAGGACACTTAAAAGTCAACAAAAATCAATTAAGCTAAAAAAAAAAAAAAAAAAAAAAAAAAATAAAAAAAAAAATAAAAAAAAAAAAAAAAAAAAAAAAAAAAAAAAAAAAAAAAAAAAAAAAAAACAAAAAAAAAAAAAAAAAAAAAAAAAAAAAAAAAAAAAAAAAAACAATAAAGAGAAAAAAAAAAAAAAAAAAAAAAAAAAAAAAAAAAAAAAAATAAAAAAAAAAAAAAAAAAAAAAAAAAAAAAAAAAAAAAAAAAAAAAAAAAAAAAAAAAAAAAAAAAACACAAAAAAAAAAAAAAAAAAAAAAAAAAAAAAAAAAAAAAAAAAAAAAAAAAAAAAAAAAAAAAAAAGAAAAAAAAAAAAAAAAAAAAAAAAAAAAAAAAAAAAAAAAAAAAAACATAAAAAAAAAAAAAAAAAAAAAAAAAAAAAAAAAAAAAAAAAACAAAAATAAAAAAAATAAAAAAAAAAACAAAAAAAAAAAAAAAATAAGAAAAAAAACAAAAAAAGAAAAAAAGCTAAAAACCTTAAAAAGCTAAACTGGACTCTAAAACTTTGAGGTCTTATTAAACTACTTATAATCTATCTATATAAGCTATAAAATCTAGAGTCATAAGCTAAATTAACAAATTAAGATTCTTAAATTCCTAAGTACTGTTTTTGGCTTTTATGGTTTTTAGAGTGACTTTTTTCAGCAGAATTAAGCCTATGTAAATAATCTAGAAAAAGTAAATTTAAGACTTAATCAATATTAAGCTATAACTAATCTAAACTCTTATTGAACCTAACACCTAAGACTTTATTTTACTTAACTACAAATTAGGCTAAAAGTGACAGCAGTACTAACTTCTTGTTAGTACTGGTGCACTTTGCACAAGTGCAAATCAAAAGTGCAGGTTTCCTAAGGGAAATCCTTGCACTTAGAAACACTCAAGTAGAGTGTACAAGCAAAATGCAAGCAAGATCTAAGCCTTTGAGGGCTTAGATCAAATTTTCACAAGCTAAAGGTTTAAGACAAAATGCCCTGGTGCTGGCACTCTTTATTAAGCTCAAACGTTTTCTAATTCCACATCTATATTTATGAAAACTCATTTCCTAATGCTATAAACTGAAATTCAAAGCCTGTCTCACAAGGTTTGCACAAAGAAAACTTTTGAATTTAGATGGTCAAAAACTGCTTATGCCAAACACCCTATACCACTATCTACAGATTTTGACATATTGAACTTAAATTGCTAATCTAATTATCAAGCATTAACTACCAGATTATTTTTAACTTATAACAACCCTAACTATCATGAATTAACAACTGATTAAGCATTAATCTAAGATTCAAACTAATTTCTACTATTTGGATTTCTTAAGGTTTTTAAAATACTTATATTAAAGACTAAGGTCTAAACTATTTTAATCAAAAAAACAGATAAGCAACTATGATTATTAAGCTAGACTAAACACAGATAAGTACTAATAAGCAAAGAGAATAAGCAAATAAAAGATAAAATAATGCATAATACGGCTATAATAAGCAGTTAGTTTAAACTGAAAATTAGAGAAAAAATAAAAAAGAGAAACTTACTTGAACCATTTAGCTAAACAAAAAGGACCATTATAAAGGCAGCTACAAGCTCCCTAGCTTATTAATAAGCTAGGGTAAAAAGTCATTGGGGATTCCTTTCCTTTATTAGATCCCCTTTCCATAAGCTCAATAAATCCAATATCCAAAGGTAACATAGATCTTTTAAGTTTATTTTACAGGATTAAAGTATGATTAAGGTGAGTTGAGCTCCATAATAAGCTTATAGACTTATTAGAGCTGATTTTTAGCTTATAAGGGCTTATTGAGTTGTAGCTTAATATCAAATAAGAAAAATTAAAGCTTATGAGTTAAAGGAGATTTTTGAGAGATTAAAAGTAACTGAATTTCATTAATAAAAAGTTTGCTTACAATACTCAAAAGGAAAATTACAAATTTACGTTAGGAATTGAAATTTAAGCTAAAACTAAATCTAGGCTACGTCCCTTTGTGTGTGAAGAGTGAGGTCCTATTTATAGGTGCTGAAAGAAGCTTCTAGGATGCCTTGCCTTGCTCTTCAATCTTTCAATCTCATCCCTTGAATCCTCTAATCATTTCCAAATGATTAATAGCCGTTTGATCAAATTGTGGACACCTGAAGATTGCCAGCGTGTCATTCCCTTTTGGATGTCATTGTGCTTCTTTTGTAAGTGTTTTAGCACAAAAACCCATATGAATTTGTGCTTTCTCCATTATTGATGTGGTCTCATCTTGAGCTTGAGCTAATGAATCCCATGGAAAGACTGTTTTGACCCTTGCCTTGTACTTATGAGCTCCTTAATTGTCCAAATTGCCCATTGATTTTGATTTGCCCCTTGTTTTTAACACCCCATGGGTTAATGTTTGGGACAGATGGGTGAATATAAATGTGAATTCGCAAATCATTATTTAATAACTGAAAACGGGTTAATTCAGTTTGAAAATTTGCTCTGATAGACATAATTGCCCTTGTCATCTTTTTGATCCTTTTCTATCTATTATAAAGAACTTTTAGAAATTGCAAGTTCAGTCCTTGTGGTTTATAAAAAGATGAAAGGGCTAGGATTTTGGGCTTTGATTGGGCTTTTGGGTCCGGGTAAGGCCCATTTGGGTTTGAAATAGAATGGTTGACTACTGATGAAGAGGAAGAGAAGAAAGACGATGATGAAGATAATAGAAGCATTGATATTGAAAATACTGATGATGATGAAGAAACTGATGATGAGTTTGTGCATGGTGATGAATATCTACATGACGATGTGGATAGGGAGATGAAAGATGCTGAAGATACTGAAACTGGGAAAGATGATGAAGAGATAATTGATGCTGAAAAGATAGAAGTAACAAAGGGTAATCTTGAGCAAGCTAGAAAACTTCCACTAACAAGCTCCAGTTTATCTGTGTCATCTGGTTTTAGTAATCAATTCCTTAACCTTTCTTCTGATGCTTCTTTAATTGGCACTATTAAGGAATCTGTAGATATAGAGATTAATTCATTGTTAGATATTCAAATCCAACAAGAGGTACCACATATCCAGTCTCCATCAATACTCAATGAACCTGTTTCAGTGATTCCTAAGTGCATAGTTCTCTCACAAATACTTGAAATTCCTACAGTAACTTCTGCATCAACTCTTCCACCTCATCCCTCTGTCATCGATCTCACACCAGTACTGTAACAACGAACAACACTAATCCCTACACCACTAATCACCACCACAGCTTTAACCACTACAAGAGTTCCAGATCCACTCCCTGCAATTACTCAAAGAGAGCTCAAACAATTTGATCATTCTACAAAAATTCTTGCATCAATTAGATCTCAGGTACCACCTGCGGTAAATGAGTATCTTAGATCAAGTATGGGAGACGCACATCAAAAGGTTCTCCAAAAACATACTAATGAACTTAGACAGGAATTCTCCTAAAAAGAAGTTTTAGAGATCCGTAGGATCAAGAAAGAACATGCAGAAAAGTAGCAGATGTCACAACATTTAGTAAAATCATCTGATAAGGCTGCAATTGACGAGTATGATCAGAAAGATGCACTTTTCTGAATTATGAGTGAATCCATGTCTTTCAACAAACATCCTGCACACAAAGATCTGTATCATGCTCTTATGGAGTCACTGCTTGTAGATGAAGAGGGCATGGATTAAGGAGTTGTTGATTTACTCAAGGGGAAGAAAAGACAACATGATGATCAAGACGAAGACCCTTTAGTTAGAAGAAACCAAGGAATGAATACCAAAAGAAGAACCAGAGAGTTTGAGTCATCTAGGAAGTCACTACCTCAAAAGACAAATCCAAAGGTACCTCACATCCTAAAACCTTAAAATCTGATAAATTTGTACATGCAGAAGAGACAGTGGTTGAACCCACTAAAGAGGTGACAATGGATGCTACTACTGAATATGTGGTTAATGATGCTGATCAACCACAAGATGATTTAGAACCAAAGACAGATAGTGCTCCAAAGCATGACTGGTTCAAACAACCTCCACGGCCTCCTACTCCAGATCCAGAGTGGAACAAGTGTCAAATCATTGATGATCAACCTGGACAGCCCTGGTTCAATATATGTTATCTGCTACAAAGGATCCACTCATATTCGATGAGCTTAAGTGTTGGGAATTCTAGATTTGATGATACAAAAGAAACAAGTAATGAAACAAAAGGACTAAAATAGAAAAGAAGAATTCTACAAATATGAAGGATTCTGGAAGATCTCCTTAAGAAGATAGAAGATAACAGAAGATCAAGTTAAATGTTTAAAAGATTTAATTGTCTAATGTTTATCCCTTTGTAAACCTAAATATCTCTAGTATATAAAGAGATATCAGGTATTATGTTTTAGGTGTGGTTTATTTGAACACAGAAAAAACGTGTGTGTATATCCCAAGGGAGATGTAAAAGTCTAGTTGGTTAGCCTCAAGGTCAAGGTAACTTGATCCCCGTTATTGTTGAGTAACACGATCTATACTAATCGTATAGATTTGAGGCTTGATGTAAACGTATGGTAATAAAACCTTGCTCAATAACATTGATGTTCTTATTTATATTCCGTTGCATGTTATCAATCTTTGTTATTGTTAATCCTAGATATAAGTTCTAAACAAACTTAGCTTAATCGATCCTAACATTAAGGCTACTCCTATAGACTTTTCCAACTTTGCAAAGAATTATCTCAAGCTGGACAAGATTACTAAAGCGGATTTGGTTGGACCTGTCTACAATCTTCTGAAGGGAACCTTCCAGAGTAGCATTAAGCTTGAATACGATATGGAATAATGTTTTAAAGCTCTTACTGACAGACTGGACTAGGAGAAACCTGAAGGTGATCGATGCCCATTTGACTTGAGTAAACTTCTTCCACTAAAAGTTCATATAGGTCGTCTAACCGTAGCTTCAGAATACTTCTTCAACAATGATCTGGAGTGCTTCAAATCTATAGATTCAGAAAGGAAGTATACTACATCAATTACAAAGACGAAGGCTGCAAGGTATGAGTTAGTGTGTATAGAAGACATGATCCCAAAGCTATGGAGTGTTACCTAAGTGGGTTATTACAAAGATGCTGCATTTAGAATTAAGCATTAGGGACCTAAGCATCAGCAATTCTACAAAACCTAACTCAACAGATTCTCAAAACATAATGTCTTCTCTCATCAAAAGATTCTGAGTGTGGTAAGTATGAAGGTCAAAAAACTGCATGGTTATGGTTATTTAGAGGAAATTATGGTGAGAAGAGCTGATCGACAAATGTATAAGTTCAAAGAAGGTAACTTCGTTAATCTACACATTAATGACATTGAGGACATGCTTCTTCTTGTTGTTCAACACAAGTTATTCCATCTCGATTGTGAAGTTATTGTTGACTTGGCGCTGGCATTGCATATGCTCACTAGAAATCCCATCATCAAGAAGAGAGTCGAAGATATTCAATTGGGTGTAGAAAGTTACCAGAAGAAGCTCAATATCACCAAGCCTAAAAAGGACTTTCCTGGAATTTCTGCCAAAGAACCATGCACACCATTATTTGAGCTACTAGGAGTTGTTTATGAAGAATTAAGCC
>BQNB010052981.1:26611-40236 GCA_026074375.1 Tanacetum coccineum
TGAACCTGACCCGATAAAGCATCATATTGTTCCTGTTCTACACCGCCCCTTGGTTTACAACAAAATGAAGACTCCAAACTGGAATGGGCCAACTTCGTACCAACAGTCACCGACTTACAAGTCTCAAGGGCATACATACGTGGGTATAGGTTTTTAAGCGCATTATCTTCGACCCAAATGTCCTCCCAGAAAGCAATCTTCTCCCCATTCCCCAACTTTACATGCATACAATCGAGTAAATTAATACCTTGTTTTTTCAAAGCATTAATTTCGTGCACTATATTCATCCAACGAGACTGAATACCAGCTATTGCATACGTTCCCACTTTCATGTCGTCTCCATGAATCGCCTTAATGACTCTCGCCCATAAAGACGTAAATTGAGTATAGAACCTCCATACCCATTTGTACATCAGACCTCTATTCAATGCATATAAGATTGAGACACCAAGCCCCATTTCTCTTTAGAAGCCAACGCGTTATTCCATTTTACCCAGGTCGATTTCTTACTTTTTAGTTCATGACCATTAAAAAAATGGCTGCGGATAGACTCTAACATGGGAAGCACACTCAACGGAACTCTAAAAATAGACATGTGAAATATAGGCATCGATCCTAAAATAGACTTGAGTAGAGTTAACCTTCCTCCAATTGAAAGTGCCTTTATTTTCTAGTTAGAGGGTCAGGCTTTCACCC
The DNA here is from genome assembly GCA_026074375.1 of Tanacetum coccineum. Taxonomy (NCBI): domain Eukaryota; kingdom Viridiplantae; phylum Streptophyta; class Magnoliopsida; order Asterales; family Asteraceae; genus Tanacetum; species Tanacetum coccineum. The sequence continues at coordinate 27,308 of BQNB010052981.1, forward strand.
GATCGACAACCTCATTGCAAGCTTGAACCCGAGACATTGACCCACCAACTTTCGAAGCTAAGTACGAAAATGGAGTTTTCCACAAGGACCCCCCATTAGTTTACTTTTGCTCGTATTAATCCGCAAACCTGATGCGCGAAAAAATCATTCCAGCACATGAACTAAAGTGTTAATGTTACCATCACACCATTATCCCACAAAAACCGCATCGTCTGTGTAAAACATATGAGAAAGATTCAACGAAGGGCTTAGCTTAATTCCTTTATACATACCAGCATCTACCACCCTTTGAAACGATAAATGCAAACTTTCCATAACTAATATGAACAAGAACGGGGATAACGGATCGCCTTGTTTTAAGCCCTTGTTAAATAGAGAACCCCTCGTTGGACTAAGACAACTTTGAATCCAGGTGCACCACTTATCATCGAACCTAAACTTTTTCAAAACTTCATCTAAAAAATCCCATCGAACCGAGTCATAAGCCTTCTCAAAATCAACTTTAAAAATTAAAGATTGTTTCTTCTTCGACTTACACCATTGGAGCACTTCATTTAAGATAAACGGGTCGTCTAAAATTTGTCTATCTGCAATGAAGGCTGATTGCACCTCGTTTACAATATCTCCCAAAACAACTACTAGCCTATTCGCCAATATTTTTGCAATAATTTTGTACAAGCTTCCGATTAGACTTATTGGTCTAAAATCTTTTACCACGTTAGCATCAGGGATTTTAGGAATCAAGGCAATGAAAGACGAGTTACAACCTTTAGGGATGTCCCCATAAGTAAAAAAATGATTAACGGCATCGAACACGTCATTTTCAATCACCTTCCAGAATCGACGATAGAAACCAAACGTGAAACCGTCTGGACCAGGGGCTTTATCAGTCCCACAATCCCAAACCGCCCTCTTTACTTCATCTTTAGACACTTCGAGTTCCAGCTCAACCTGTTGATCACAAGATAAAATTTTCGAAAAGTTCATAACAAGAGAAGCTCGATTAGCAGCAGGTTTGTCAAATCTTTTACTAAAATGATGGAGGAATTCATTTTTCACCCTTTGCGGATTATCAACCCATGTGCCATCAACCAGAATCCCACGAATGTTAAGTTGACTCCGTTTTTTATTCAACACACCGTGATAAAAACTCGAATTCTCATCTCCTTCTATGGACCATTTAATCTTCGCTTTTTGAGCCGCGTCCAATGATTGAATTTTGTCGATATCTTGAATGGATTTCAAGACATCCATTCTTAATTTTACAACCTCATCGTTGCCTTCACCATTATCAATTATATCATCCACTGCCTTTAGATCATCTTTGAGTTTTGCTTTTATGTTTTTTGAACTTTTCATATTACCTTTATTCCAATCTCGAATCTTCTGTTTGAGATATTTCAATTTCTTCATCATGTTACTCATCGCATTAGATTCGTCCACAGGAGCTTCATTCCATGCATCTTCAACCAATTTATTAAATCCTTCCATTTCAAACCAAGAATGAAAAAATCGGAAAGGAGTCGGCCCATAATCAAAGTGAGACTCACGAAGCAAAATAGGCCGATGATCTGATAAGTACCGTTCGAGAGAGGTTGCTGTGAAGTTCGGGCAAGTAATCATTAGATTCTCAGAAATGAGGAACCGATCAAGTTTGCTCATCTTTGTAGCAGATTTATGACACCACGTAAAAGAACAACCACCTAAAGGAATCTCCTCCAAGCCCGCATTGACGATAAACGAATTGAACACATTTGCACCTTGAACATTAAAATTCGACCCAAATCTTTCAGATTTACATCTCACCTCATTAAAATCCCCCATTATAATCACCTCGCCTTTCCAATTATTAATCACATGAGTCAAATAGTCCCACAATATCTTTTTTTCATTTAATTCTTGAGGAGCATATACCGAAAAAATCACATGTGATTCTCGAAAATCACATGTGATTCTGGAAAATCACATGTGATTTGTATCACAAATCACATATGATCTTATTAAATCACATGTGATTCTGATACAAATCATATGTGATTTTTTCAGACGTGACTGAAAAAAAATCATAAAAAAAGTTTGTCAAATGTATATCAAAGTGCCCCTCTATAAGAAGATGATTTAATTCTCGTCGCGATGGTGTATTTTTTATCGTTTGATGATTTACCGTTTGCAAGATATTTATTTTTAAAAAGGAGGTGAAAAGTGAGGTTTTTTTAATTTAATGAAAAAATGGATGACTACGATTGGTCTATTGGGTCTTTGATAAATGTTGAGTCTACATTGATCTCATCTCTTGGGAAGCATGCGTATCTTTGTTAGGTTGTAACAATTCTAAAAGACAAGTGTACACGGTTGACTTTATATCTATAATCTATAACATATATATGGGGCTAACTATGACTGGATTAATATGAATTAGTGACATGATGCCACCTCAAAGATGACATGGCACAAAGTTTATGACATGGAACATATAGTTTATGACATGGCACACATGATTTTTTTAAATAATTTTCGGATTTTTTAAATAAATTAGAATAATTTTCGGAATTTTATTAAAAATATTCATTGTGTCATGGCAAGGTTTGAACTATTGACCTATGGTATAGATGTAACAAGGTTTACCAACTGATCCATTAGCCAATTTGTATTTTACTTTGCAAAACATTATGCATATATTATCACATTTAATTTAGGTATCATACTACATTTATAACTTCTAAAGATATATTATAACTTCTAAAATTATTTATTTATCACAATTTATAGAATATCATTCCTTAATTGTAGATTTAAATTTTGCTAAGATTTATTGGTAACAAAAAAAACACAAATTTGTGTATTAATACGGGTAAGAAATTTACTAAAAAGATATCAAATTAATAAACTATATTAATAGAGCAAAAAATGCATTTAATATATTCGATTATATATCATCTACCAACAAAAAATGATAATATATATTCTAAACAAAATATGCATATAACATAGAAAATTTGAGTAACTCATATACAGTTTAATATTCATCATTATTAAACCCAATTGATAAGATTCAATTCAATATTATACAAAAATTCATCATAAACTATTCAACGCTTTTTATGCTGAATAGTTTTGATGAATAAGGCATAAACAACGTTCAAAAAAAGAATAAGGCATAAACTTAATGGAGTCACGCATGTAGTAAACATTATTCTATAATGCATTTATAATTATGTATATTAAAAAAAAACCATCAAATTAGAATCTTTAATTATGTAATGTTTAATGTTTAAGTTGAAACCGAATTTATTCTATAATTATTGAAGATATATTATATATTTTTAGTGTTTATCTATGTTTAACATGTCTACATACCTATTCTTTAAGTTTTAAACCGTATGTTTTACTATAAAAACATACATCTCTAACCTAAACAATTCATCTTTTCCATCAAACCCTAAAAACAGAACAATCTTTAACCTAAGGTGTAAGCTCATACTATAATGCATTCATCTATTAATGTTGCGTCCGGTGTCCATCATGCATAAATGTTTATTTGTTTGGTTCCTTTTCATTATCAAGTAAAATATGAATTTTCTGATTCATGTAATGATTTTCATATATAGTATGAACCGGAATTGTTCCCTGGATTGATTTATCGAATGAAACAACCAAAAATAGTTTTGCTTATCTTCGTTTCTGGGAAGATTGTTCTCACCGGAGCTAAGGTGTGATTACTGAATCCATTGTGAATTCTCTCTATATCTTTAAGTATTATTTTTAGTACTTGTGTGTTCAATCCTTAACTATGTTTCATATTCAGGTTAGGGATGAAACTTATACCGCATTCGAGAATATATATCCTGTTTTGACTGAATTTAAAAAGAACCAACAATGGTAAATCGCACTTACTATATTGAATTATATTTTAGTATGTCTCAACACAATCTCATGTTTTCTTTTTTCGTTGCTGCTGCAGATCTATCATCTATGGATATGTTTTGTTTACGGTCTAATGGGTGATAAGGGGCTTGGGTTGATCTCAGAGTTTGAAAACAAGTGTAGATATGCGGTGGAAATCCAGAGCTGAAGCAGACTAAAGTACATTAGCCCATTTTCTGCGTTATGATCCTCACAAACCATTTTGATGAGTAGGATTTTGGTAGGTTGATATGAATGAAACGTCTGAATTATTGACTTCTTTTATGTGTAAACTTGGAATTGTCAATGGAAGCTAACAAAGGCGCAAATTGGTATTCACAAACTTATGCAAATTCTGTTGCTTTAACATCATCCTTAAGGTTTTCTGTATTAGTCAATGTTATGACCCTAAAAAAGCTTATTAGAAAAGGTATCCCACCAGTTTTAAGGCCAAAAGTATGGTTTTCATTATCTGGTGCTGCCAAAAAGAAATCAACTGTGCCTGATAGTTATTATGATGATCTAACATCTGTTGTTCAAGATAGAGTCACCCCTGCCCAAGAAAACAGATTGAAAGTGAGTTTTGACTTTTTCAAATTTGTGTGGATCTCATGTGTTTGATATTGATGTTAATTTGATCTTGTGTATATATGTGTAGGACCTACCAAGAACATCCAAGCTTATGGTACAAAGTTGATATAATAAAAGATTCAATCATTCTTGCTTATTTGCAGTCTAAATATTCTAGGGACTAAATCATACAACCGATCTTCTTTAAAAAACATAACTTCGTGCATAAAAATATTTGCACTTTAGACTCGTCCTAAATATCATTGTATTTGCTATACGACGCCATAAGATTATATTATACCAAAGTAATGTCATCTCAGTATACGTTATACAAATCAGTCTATTAACGATACTAAATGAAAGTAAGGGTAGTTAAAATATATAAGAAGAAATATTGTAGATTTAGAATCAACACATACACAACCTACTTATTGAAATATCATAGACCTGTAGATTATTCTTAAATAAAATCATACTAGCAAAGGACGAAAAATATCATCCACCTATATTATATGTTATACATAGGTGATTGCAAAGGTATTAGCTACATTTATAGTAACTAATCATATAATTTTTAGGGTTTATGGGTTTCTTTTGGTTATGTAACCTATATGTAAATTTTTTCATAATTGTGAGTTAAATCTGACAATCGATTAGCCATACAAAATTTGATATGCAGAAAAGTTCCGATATAAAAGTCAGAGATTTTAGGACACAACACCAAAAGTATAGGATCCACAAAAGCTTCATAAACACATAAATTATGAAAAAACATATAATAAAGTCTACATTTGGTGTTAAAAAAACAAACCTTGCGTCGTTGAAGAAGAACATCGTTGATTTGCTTAAAAAAACAAAATATAAATGACTCCGAGATTGGCCTATCTCTCCAAGGGTTGTTCATCTTTAATACATGCAAGTAATACTTTTTAACTGGTACAGAGACAAGAGAAAACGAGAGACGTCATTGACATCGAAGGACCCAAATAAAGAACAAGGTAAATTATAGTACTTCATTTAAGTGTAAACGGGTTTAAAAGTATTTAGTCCAAGTATATTATTCTCATTGGTAATCCTATTGACCATCTCTTATCATGAGTTTATAATATATAGAATGTTGCTGGCGTTTTTCCCTGACATGGAAAGCATTAATACAGATGACATTTGTAAACTTTGATACGTTTTTGTGAACATACATTGAATGGGTCACATATTCCGGAATGATTGTAGAAAGCTAGCAAGATACGAGTATATGATAAAAGAAGTTTTTTCTTTGAGTTAAGTACATTTTTGGTCTTTGTGGTTTGGTGCGATTTTACTTTTGGTCCAAAATTCTTAAAATTTAACTTAGCAATTGATTCTAGAAAGCTAGCAAGATACGAGTATATGATAAAAGAAGTTTTTTCTTTGAGTTAAGTACATTTTTGGTCCTTGTGGTTTGGTGCGATTTCACTTTTGGTTCAAAATTCAAAAAATGTTTGGTTTTGGTCCAAAAACATAGTTTCGGTCCACTTTTAGTCCAATCCCGTGAATTTGCACTAAAATTTTTGGACTAAAAGTGAAACGAAACTATGTCTTTTGGACCAAAACCGCGCAATGCGGCAGCGGGTACCCGGTGTCACATTTAATTGCCTATGCTATGTCTATGTCCCTCATAACTTCGTTCATTGTTCGTTCTACATTTCTAAAATATTGCTCGTATTCCTATTATTTAGGCCATCCTTTATAATATTCTTTTATGATTATTTTAGAGAAATCTGCAAATATGCTCCCTGTGGTTTCTCAAATTTGCAGATTTGCTCTCCAACTTCACGAAAGTGCAGGCGGCCTCCCCAAAACGAAACTTGTGTCGCATTCATGCTCCCTGGCAGGGAGCACGAGTGCAATGGAAGTTTCAATTTCCATTGCATTCGTGCTCTAGGGAGCACGAATGCAATGAAAGTTTCAAACTGGGGAGGCCGCCTGCACTTTCGTGAAGTTGGGAAGCAAATCTACAAATTTAGGAAACCACAGGGAGCATATTTGCACTTTTCTCATTATTTTATCACAATCATACATGTATATATGGCTTATAAAGGAGTTATTTATATTTTGAATTTTGTAACAAAATATAAATCAACAAAATAAAAACATATCAACAACATTTAATGTACAGACAATTTATTTGTGCAAAATATAAGCTAAATCATTCGAAGTAAGATTAACAATAAACATGTAACTTTTTTGAAGAACTACAAAACTAATTAAGGAAGATTAATTTCATAATTCCGATATAATTAAATAACCATCTTATGAACGAACGTATCATGGATTTGAAATCCGCTAGGTATCTTCATTCATCTTTTCAACTTTTGTCCATCCTCAAATCTTCAACATAATCAACTACATCAACAACACAAAATACAAACTTAATCGTAAACTAAAACTTCACATCCAATATAAACAAACTATTCTATATGGTAGATTACAATACACAACCAAAACTATATAGTAAAAAAAGATAGCTTCAAAGTAGAGCAGAAGGTTTAATCTCAACAAATTTCAAAACAAAAGAATTTTAAAAACATAAGATAGAGTTTGTTGTTGGCAAAAAAATAGAGACGACAACGATGCTAGTCAAGGATGATACATAAAGATTAAAGACCTACACACCGAACATACTTACATATTTAAATGAAGGACGCAAAATCGTTGGCGAAAATGATGGGCTCAGAGGCAGCTTTCATCTTCAAAAGTTAATCTTCATTTTCTTTTACACATGTTCAATATCTACTATCATAAACAAAAAATCAAAGTAAGCAAACAAACTCTAGTAAAAATATAAAAATAATCAAGTCCCGTTCCAAATTACACATAACAAAGAAATAACCACCTTTATGTCCATAAATTTGCAGAATCTTACATACGAAAGGAAATATTACCCGCATGACAAGATATATACAGTCCGTTTTTCTTAACCTGTAGATCTTTAAAAGAAATTAAAAGATTAAGGTTGAACTTGTAGTATCGGATCCGATGGATCCAAATGACGGAGGCAGCGGTTGCAGTTTTTGAATGATGGTCGTGGTGAGTTTTTTAGGTTGTAGAGAGGAAAGAGAACCGTGTTTTTATATTGTGCGAGTTTTGTCATAGATTTGTATTAATAATATACACGGCGGTTACTAATGTTGATATGGGCTTTTTAATACAATTAAATGCGTTTTGTTTGAATGGGCCGTTACCGGTTAAAAATGAGTGTTTTATTAAAAGTTTTAGCAGTTAGAAACTTACAAATTAATGAGCTAATTAATACACAATTTTTGAAAAGGTGTATTAACATTAATATTAAAGGGATGTTATAAGTCTTTCAATTGGTGCTTTCCATTATAAGAAATGGTTTTTACTTAATTCTATTTTTAGAAAATATGCTAAATGCTTTATAAAGTAGTAGAGATATAGTACTATGGTGTACACAAAAGAGTAGAGTCAAGATGTGCAAATATTGAGAGCGTATTTGTTAATGGAAACAAACATTTAGGCCTTGCCTTAAAAAAACATATATTTGAGGTTCGTATTTTTTAGAAGAGGCTAAGATCCGTTAATGTTGAAATTACTAATACGACTAGACATGGTGTTTCACATAAGAGAACGCTAACGCATAAGTCGACTTACTTTATTTAAAAATTTAGAACAAATCTTTCTTACTTAAGACATCATGACTAGTCATGTTGATCTCAATATATGAGGATCACAATCCATTCGAAAAGGGTTTGCATATGTCAACTATACATAACAGACGCATATTTTATTAATAACAAATATCCAAAGATGTATTAGAATAATAATAAGCCTTATATTTATATATGCAAGTTATCTTGTGCAAAAAGAAAACTACATAAAATAAAATTAATAAAAAATCTTAAATGAATCCTTAACTTTCCTAAATAACAAAAATACCAAAAATTGAAAACCCTCTTGCAAACACTCAAATGTGGCACATCAAAAAGAGGACGCGGCGCATTTTGCAAACACAACCTCCTTCACGAGTTTATGATGCATGGCCGAATATTTCTTTCGTTCTTCATCTTGTAAACTTTCATAGGCTTTGTTATTATTCTTGTCCCATCATTCACCCTCACTTAAAAAGAACTTGACCTCAAGTGCTTATGTGTAATTTTGCTCGTGGGGTGGACATGAGGTTCTTGAATAACGCCTTTAATCTTGACTCATTTACTACACTCTCACAAGGTTTAAGTGTTCCGAACCTTTGACTTTTCAACCTCATATCATCTTATTTCTTCGAAACAAATTTCCTCTCCGACATCTTAGGATAGATAATCTTGGTAGACGAATGGTAGGATACTAAAATGTTCTTTAGAGCTTTAACCACATTTGTCTCTTTTTATCAAAATCAAAATCCGTACTAAGCTTTCAATTGACATCACCAAACTTAAAATTTCAAAACACGTTCTTCATCCTTAAAACCCAAAGCTCTATCTTCACAATCCTCTAAAACAACTACTTTTAATTTCATTAGAGTTTGAAATTTTGGATTCATGTTGGTCACAAACTTGAATTCCTTGGATTTTCATAACCTTCACTTAAACAACTTTGGCCTTCAAATTCTTAAACCTTAACCTCGAGCTTTGGTAATTGTGATTTTTCTCCTCGTGGGGAACCATATAAATGCTCCTTTATTTCATAAGAAAAGGTAGAGATTTTGTTGACGATCATGCTTGCCCTTAACAATACATCGTCATGGCTTTCAAAACAAAACATGACACATCAATATCATCCACGATACAAAGTACTTTCACTTTATAAAATTTCCTGATGGATACTGAACCCTACATATTTGGTAACCTTCAATTAGACAAACCTCGCTCCTTTATTTCATAAGAAAAGGTAGAGATTTTGTTGACGATCATGCTTGCCCTTAACAATACATCGTCATGGCTTTCAAAACAAAACATGACACACATCAATATCATCCACAATACAAAGTACTTTCACTTTATAAAATTTCCAGATGGATACTGAACCCTACATATTTGGTAACCTTCAATTAGACAAACCTCCATTGGTAATTTTAAAAAGCCTACCAATTTTTATGAAACCAAATTTTTTAAGATACAACCATAAATAATTAAAGAAGATACTAAATTGTTTGATTAAAATTTTTGAACGGTTTAACTTGGTTGTAAATAACCGACACTCCTTTGTCTCCTCTCACTCATCAACCCTCGTATTATTGAACGGGTATTAGTTGCGTCTACGGTTGTCAATAGATCCGCTTAAAGTTCGACGAATTCTTGAACCTCCACACTTGTTACCCTCACGATTCTTTTGGTTTGATGTCTCACTTACGATCACACAACATAGTTCTTTTAACATAACAGGAATCATGTGAAGTTCTTTCATAAATTGGTAAAACCATGATCTATGTACACTCCTTACATACCCACCAACACTATGTGTCTTTGAATCTTCCACACCATTTACCATCGAGGATGCATGCTCTAGATGCCAACTAAAGCAGAACACGAAAGCCAGTTTTGTTAAACCTAATCCAAGGGTTGATAAACGAGATGGAACTTCCTAGGAATAAAACCCCCTAAGAAAAAATAAACTCTTAAAAACATGTAATTTATTAATAATCAAGATTAAAAGATGTATTACAATGATAATAAGCCCTATAGTTATAAAGGAAAGTTATCTTGTGCAAAAGAAGCTAAAAAAACCTTGATAAAACATTAACCTTGATAAAACAAAAACCTTGCAAAAGAAGCTAAAAAAACCCGAACGGGCTGAATTCCTTTCGTTCTTCCTCTTGTAAACTTTCATATGCTCGGTCTCGATTCTCGTCCACATCACAAACAACTTCTATCATGTAACACATTATACAATTTCTTAAATCGGACTAACAATGTCCTTTCAAAATAGCTTTAAACTGGACTAGATTTAGACAACAAACATCTTTACCTCGTTTCCAAGTGATGTAATATGTACTTTGCCTTATGTGGCTCAATATGTTGTTTGATATTATAGTCAACTTGTATTTCTATAAAAGGTGGTGAAGGGGATGCTAGTTTATACATCCTTCCTTCCTCATCCGTTCATTAATACAATATAAGCGTTTGATGTCACGTGTGTGTTTTCATTGATATTCCGTGTTGCCTTTAAGGTTTCTTGATTTTTTATTCAACAATCGATATGAGAGCCAACGTGACATTTGTTTCTTGAAGCTAGGTCAACTAAAAGGTGTACAATCCCAAAAGTAGTCTCATCTCTTTTTGGTTCGTCAAATTCTGCTTAGCAGTGGGAGATTTGACTATGTGGGTTCGTTAAACGTCGGATCTTTGTCAAATTCGAAGCGTAGGTCAAAGACATAAATGTAAGATCTCCCTAGACGGATCTTTATTGGAGATTCGTAGAGAAAGATACTGGTCGTCGAAGTTTCTTGTTCATAATCTGCTACCTTTATTTAAAGTAGATTTCGATCAAAGGTTTCAAGGCTTAACATAGTCGAGTTTTTGCACCTCCGGATTTATCAAGGTTGGTATTGAAAAGTTTTAGTTCGACAAGTTCAATTAAACACACGACCTGTGACGCTTGTTTTAAAAGTTTGAGTCTTTAAAGTTTCTAAAAAGTTAAATCAATTTGACTACGCTAAAGCAAGGTTAAAAAAGAATTGCTAGTATGAGTGCCATGTTTAATATGAACCGCCGAAGGTCTATGCGGTTTCTTGGAAATCAAGTCTTGGTGATTCTTGGAAGACAAGTATGATTTAGGTTTTTCTTTGGATTCAAGAAAATTGATTACTTAGAGCACCAAGGTATATCAAGGTTATAGACTTAAGGTGGAAAGATCGACGCTTTAAGATTTTCTAAGCAGATCAATATTAAACACACGACCTGTGACGCTTGTTTTAAAAGTTTGAGTCTTTAAAGTTTCTAAAAAGTTAAATCAATTTGACTACGCTAAAGCAAGGTTAAAAAAGAATTGCTAGTATGAGTGCCATGTTTAATATGAACCGCCGAAGGTCTATGCGGTTTCTTGGAAATCAAGTCTTGGTGATTCTTGGAAGACAAGTATGATTTAGGTTTTTCTTTGGATTCAAGAAAATTGATTACTTAGAGCACCAAGGTATATCAAGGTTATAGACTTAAGGTGGAAAGATCGACGCTTTAAGATTTTCTAAGCAGATCAATATTAAACACACGACCTGTGACGCTTGTTTTAAAAGTTTGAGTCTTTAAAGTTTCTAAAAAGTTAAATCAATTTGACTACGCTAAAGCAAGGTTAAAAAAGAATTGCTAGTATGAGTGCCATGTTTAATATTGAAAAGCTCATTCGGAATGGTGTACAAAATCATGGAGGTTCAAAGAAAGTTAGGTTTAAGCAACTTGGTCCTGGTATTAGTGTTAAACACGAGTCCATGGAATACATATTCAAAAGCATGTTTGGTTTGAGGTGAAACTGCACGGAGCTATGAAAAATCATAAAGCTCGGGTTATTCAAGATAGTAACAATTATGCTTAGTAACGATTATGTTGCAGTGACCCAAAGATAGTTGGAGGTTAGCCAATTTGAAGAAAAGATAAACATGAGCTCCTTCATAAAAGAGAAGGAATAGTTAAGGTGCGATGAAAACCGAAGTAATGTTGCTCAAAGGAAGAAAATAAGGTCTAAGAAACCTAACTCGAGAATTTATAAAAGGCTTCGTTAACAAGGTGAACCCTCATTTGAGGTTTCGACATTGGACGAAGATGAAGATGTTGAGTATCGATGATGTCTAAGCATTACTCATAAGGTGAAAATTGTTACATGTAGTAGCAATACTTAAAAGGATTTATATGCTACATAGACAATACTAGGGGTTTAATTGTCTTTCCGGATAGGGTAGGGGCTTCTCGTAAGATTAGGGTGGGTAGTTGAAATCAATGTTATAAATAGCATGAGGCGTAGCGTAGCGGCATAGCCAAGCCTCAAGCTTTAGCGTAAGGCGTAGCGACATGACGTTTTTAAGGCGACAAAAAATATTTATTGATTTACATCATATTTATAATTATATGAGTGGTAATATTATTAAATTCAAGCCTCAGTCCAAAATATTATATTAGTAAATCCAAGTCCAAATCTCAAATATTAGAAAATTCCCCAAACACTTCAAAAAAAACTCGCCACGCCTTACGACTTTGCTCGCCTTTTCATGCCTCAACTCATGCCACGCCTAGAGTCGACGCCTTGGACTATTTCGTAACATAGACGTCGCAACTTTTAGAAACCTGGTTGAAATGTAGGTTCCCTTACTGGAAAGCTCTTAGATCATGGCGATGCGTTGGAGCGACATAAAGTAGACATAGCGTGTTTTCAGGAGACTAAATGGAAGGTAACTATCACTAGGGAGGAAAATGGCTACAAGCTTTGGTACTCAGGCTCTCGGGCCACTAGAAATGGAGTTGGAGTCGTTTTGA
>BQNB010052982.1:0-40235 GCA_026074375.1 Tanacetum coccineum
GTAACAACGTCATTTACAACCCGGTCTCGCAACTCATCAAACAAGAACTGTCTTGAAACCAAGTTTTAAGTTGTTACAAGGCCCAACATTTTTGAAGAATTGACTCGACTTCGAGTTTATTCATAAAATAACTTTAACCAAAATCACACAAACACATCTAAGGGAATACTAAGGTCTACAAGAAACCTTACGTACCCAACTTCAACTAAAACTCCCAATGATCCCAATCTCAACGAACAAGTGTGGATACTCAGTTTACCTGAAGTCCTAAAGACCTTGCTTCGATCCCAAATGGACCTTAACTACCCCCATTCTACTACATTTTAACCTCTTAACTTCACGGTCACTATTCTCAATAGGTTCTTTTACAAAATGAAAAGTTTTGTCAACCTTGATCTCATCCAATGGCACATGCAGGCTAGCATCCGCCCAACACTTCTTCAGGATCGACACGTGAAACGTGTCATGTACACTACTCAATTCCTTAGGATATCTCAACCGATAAGCTACAGGACCAATTCTTTCAAGAATCTCAAATGGCCCTACATACCTCGGTGCTAACATACCCTTTTTCCCAAAGCGAATATCACCTTTCCAAGGCAACACTTTTAGCATAACCCGATCTCCCACCTCAAACTCTAACGGTTTGCGCCTATTATCAGCATAGCTCTTTTGACGATCTCTGCCACTTTGGGCTTTTCCTTTACCAACACTACCTTATTAGTTATTTCTTGAACTAACTCGGGTCCAATCAAACTACTTCCTCCAATCTCTGCCCATATAACAGGTAATCTACATTTCCTACCATACAAAGCTTTAAACGGAGCACACCGAATGCTTAGTTGATAACTACCACCAAAATTGATAACATATGCCCTCATTATATCCTCCAAAGTCTAAATCATACGTTCACTTTGTCCATCCGCTTGAGGATGCTAAACAGTACTCAAATCTAAACGCGTCACTATCACTTTCTGCAGCGTCTGCCAAAACCACAAGGTAAATCATCCATCTAAATCTGAAATAATCAACACAGAAACTCCATGTCGCGCGACTATTTCATCGATGTAAATCTTTTACAATCTTTCCGTACTATAGTCTTCTTTTATAGCCAGAAAATGAGTCGACTTAGTTAGTGTAGGTCTTATGTAAACTGAATGGATCTTTGCAGCCTATAAAGGATGATAGCCAAGATGTATAAATACAAACGACTATGTAGAAACAATGACTATGAATACTATGTGTTAATGCGTAAAATTTACTAATGGGTACTAGAAGAACAATGAAATATCAATCTGTATTAACAAGACTTTATTAATGTGGGCTTGAGGCATTAATGATTTGTAAACTATGATATTGTATTTGAACTGTTTGCTTGAGGATATCTGTTATGCTCTTTCTTATCTATGTATTGGACAACAGCTGTCATGGTGCTTAACATGCCTAGGGTTCTTTTTTTAGACTATAGCGGAAAAACCCTTAATAGGCTTACATTTCTTTTTCTCAAATATCTCATAAATATCTTTTATATATCTTCTCAACGGTACGAACTTAACTATTCTACTAACTGGTATCTAAATACCAGCAGTACTTAGTACTTTTATATGTTATGTCAGGTACTAAGTTTAACTGTCAGCGTACTATACTATTTGTACTGTCGCGTACTAGTTAAGAAATCATTAATCCTTACTATCTCCTTAACATGAATGTTAACTATTTAACTCCAGGTTTTCTTCATTGCTTTAAGAACTTGATAGTTCCTTTAAGCTTCTTTTAACGACCACAGAGGATGTATCCAAACTTCTTCTCATCGTAATCTTGTACACTCTATCCATTCTTTAGCACATCCTTGTCTTTCCAGCAATTTAGCCTACCATCTTTTCAGCTACACAACACTTTGATACCTACAATCCAACTAAGTTGTGATTTGTAGTTTTTGGCAAACTACCGCCTTACTCGGATTTGATGTTCTTTAAGTAGCCGTTTTGCTCTGGATAGATAACTCTTCATTAAGAATTGGTGAGTTAAAATACCATACAGTTTTTGGTAAAATGTCAACCATCTACCGGATTTGATTTGTCTTTACCAAATACGTTTGTGTTTGGACTATGCCACTGCTTCTTGTCATTAACATGGTGAATGATAAACATATAGTTGTTAGAAACTATCAGCTATCAAATGTTTTGTGTCGTTTTACCAGAAGTTTGATCTTGGACTAGCAACTCTCACCAAGATAGCAAGGTGAGTTGATTTCCCTAATTTATTGGTAAATTGTAAAACTATAAAGGATTTTAGAAGTCTTTACCCCAGGCCTGTTTGCTTGTGGCTAGAGCCAATTCTTATGCTTGTTAAGCATGGTGGAATTGATAACACATTTGTTGTGTGGTGGTTCAGCCAACACTCAATCCCTTCACTTTCATCAGTCTTTCTTCTTTAGATTCTAAATCAGCAAGTACCTTCTTGATAAATCGTATCAATTCCAATGCCATAGTACTTTCTTCATCAGACTCCAATTTTAGCTTTAACATTTGCACCACTATTTCCTTTTGCAAAGGATACTTCTTTTCTATTAGCATGTGAATGACTAATCCTTCTTCAGTCATCAAAGTGTGTACCCCTGAGGAACTATGCAGCTTCCAACTGACTACTTTCCATTCATGCTGTGAGTTCCAAAACTCATCTTGTTCATCAGGATTGAACATCACCATCAAGTCTCCCCAAAGAACTTTTTCAAAACCTTCAGGAATCATATCTTGATATATGTTCATCACAATTTTATATACAAATCTAGTCTTCTTCTTTCAAACACTGAAAGCACTCTCATCAATGTACTGAACCATTTCTTTTGACCATTACTTCTTATTACCATATTCAGTTTGATCTCTTCTTCTTTGGATTCATCAAACTGTGGTTTAGTACCAAAACTCTCAGTCTTCCAGTCAATGATTGGATCCTCTGTCAGAATTTCTTTGTCTATTCGCTATGTCCTATTGGAGCTATTGTAAGACAAATCCTTAGCTCGTATTCTCTTTCCAATGTAGATAGGTAATCTTGAGAAGTATCTTGTTTTGAATCTTCTTTTTATTGACTTCTTCTTTTCATTGTACCGTGCTTTCTATTTTGTTGTTCTTCTTCATTCTATATCCTCTTCCTTGAATCTTCTTTAGATTCCTGCTGATCTTTTCTTCTTTGGAGGAATCTTTCTTATACATTCTTTTTATCAGCTTATCTCTTCAATGACCCAATAGCAATCGAAATATTCATTTGACCTTTTTCATATTTTCATATAAGCTTGTATTTCTTAAATACTTCTTTACTCTTAGCTCAGAATGTTTGAAGCTTCCCACATGCTTTAAGTAAGTGTCTCAATCTAATTTCTTAATTGATTTTTTGTGAGGTTTGTTTTGTGGCTCCGATCTTTGTCTAGAAAGGAATTTTCTTCTGAGCAGCAATTGTATCTTGAAGAAAACTTTGCTCTTTCTTTATAGTGAATGGATCTCTTTCGTGGCTCTGAGCTTCTCAGCCAGAATTGTAGTCTGCCTCATTTTGCCTTTATATCATCAATGTTTTTAATGAGTGCTTTCTTTGTGCTTCTTATTTCAGCAAATCTTGTTTATACTTCTTCTGCTTCCCCAGTCTATTGAAATTTTTCCTAGCCAATTCTTCATCACTCTCAAGCTGTTTGAATTTCTTCACAGCTTGAGGAATATCATCATCTTCCTCTTCAATCTTTTTCTTCCCTTTGTCTTTAGGGTCAATCTTTGGAAGAGGTTTTAAAGTAAGAAGTGATCTTTGAGAAGTAGGCCTAGGTCTATCAATATCTTCAACATCCTTCAATTCTACACCTTTCTCTTTTTCTTTAGAAGCAGCTTTAGCTTGACTCATGTTAAGGAGAAGTGTAGCAATTGTTTCATCATCACCAAATATCATAGATGTGGGTGTTTGAGTGGATGTTTGAGAAGCTTGAGTAGTAATTTCTTCCTTAGGTTGATCTTCAGAACCTTTTAATTGCTCTTCAGTACTAACTTTCTCTTCAGCACCTTCTCTTTGTTCTTCAGTACCTTCAAAGATCTCTTCAGTACCCTCATTGTGAGCTTCAGTACCTTCATCTTGTTCATCAGTACTAACTTTGGATCCGTCAGTACTAACTTTTGGCTTGTCAGTACTAACTTTTTCAAAGTCGGTACTAACTCCTTCCTTGGACAGTTTAACTTATCTTCAGTATAAGTCCAAAAAACCCCTATTAACTCTTGTCTTCATCCACCTTTTCTCTTGTCCTCCCTTCACTTTCAGCATTTTCTGTTTCCATGTGATCAATTTTATCTTCAGGCATCACATCAAACAGAGGATCTCTTTTAACTGATGATTCTCCTTTTGCTTTCTTCCTCCCTTGTTTGGATACAGACTCTTTGTGCACCCTATGTTTCTTTGAGTAGCTGTTCCTTGGGAATCTTTGATGCAATGAGACACTCTTCAGATATGCTGTGTGATGTTTGATGACAGGTTTTGCTTGCTTCTTGAGCTTGTTGATCTTAGCCTTTAAGAGTTTGATTTCTTTGGCTTGATCTGAAACCTGTTGACATAAAGAGATACAAAGATCATAGACATTTTGAAGAGTCATGTCATCCTCATTCCCTAAAAGGGATGTATCATTGGTGAATGTTCTTCAAGATTAACCAGAGGTTTTGGTATTGAATCAGGAATAAATGAGTGGGTGATGGTCTTGGTGAAGGTTGGGTGAAGGTCTCTGGGGAAGGTCAGGTTGTTGCTCAAAAGGTTCTCTCCATGGGTTGAGCAAGAAAATGGATTTGGCAGTGACTCATTTGGGCATTTCACTAGTGGGTGCAGGAGAGGGTGATGATTGTTCATCGATTGTCTTTTGAGGAAGCACCTATCTGAGTTGGTTGGACAACATATTATCAAACAAATGTGTACTTGGCTGAGTAATAATGGGTGGGGGGGGTGGGTGGTGCTTGCCCCTCGTTATCATAAAGAAATAACTTTCTAGTTAAACTATTTACTGGAAAGTGATCTATAGGTACATCTATATTAGCTTAAATATTCTACCTAAAATATAGAGAAATATAAAACGAGGGATACATGACAAACTTCTTCTTAGCCTCCTAGATGTATAAGCATACAATCAAAAATTAATTTTGAAATTATACTTTTGTTAGTTGTTAAACAAATTCAAAATCAGTGGCAATATTATTAGGTATGTATCCAAGAGGTCTATTTTGGAGCTTAAACAATGATTAATTGGTGAAATAAGAACGTCATGGGGTGAATTAAGCTTTATTAATTGTTAACACAGTTAAATCCCCTCATATCATACAGCTGAATTGCATTAAAGATAGCTTGATTTGGTATGTGTCTATCCATCTGCTTCATCTAAAATAAGATCAGTTTGTATGGATGCTTTTAGAGTATCGGACACAACCTTGCCCAGCTACTTGTCAGTTATGTGCCTAAATTGTTGATTATTTTGGACTTAGCAGAATCAAAATGTTCAACGAATGTGGTCGAAACACCAGGACTTACAGTCGAGCGCATGAAAAATATAAACTTCTCGAGGAACATCAATGACTTCATCGAAACTCGACACTCCCTTCAGTCTTTTCTTAAAGTTATGCTATTCATGTGTGCTTAGGACTGGAATAAGAGAGCCATGTTGCATTAGAAGAGAGAGATCGTCGGTACGTGGATTAGGGCTTGAAATAAGAATGTCAGTTAGAGAGATTGCTTGAGTGAGTGTGTGATTGAAATGGATTCTTATATGTTTAGGAGACCTAATTTTAAAGAAAACGTTTAAATTTACACTTTGTACCCTTGGCGGTATTTTTCTCCATTGATTCTTTAGCGGTACAACTTTGCCGCGGTACTAATTTGCATGGTCGACAGTACTAACTTTGTCAAACAAGAATGAACTTTGCAAGTATCAGGAATGCTCAGCACCATCATTAACTTTCTAGTGACTCTTATAACCTATTAAAGGTTGTCAAGCATCACTTCTAGATAATATGATCCATTACAACAAAAAAAATTAACTTACCACCTGAGCCATGTACCATGACTCACTATTCAGGTGTCTTAATGCCTGAGCCATCTAACCATGACTCACTATTCAGGTGTCTTAATGCCTGAGCCATCTAACCATGACTCACTATTTAGGTATCTTAATGCCTGAGCCATCTAACCATGACTCACTATTCAGGTGTCTTATGAAACCTCCCTACCATCTAAACACATAACAAACCATTTTACTGGGGACCACCACTCCAAATGGTATGCATCCTTGGTTATAAACAGGACATAGACACTCTTTTGGTGGGTCAAACCACACTGCATATACTCTTTGGTGGTCTACATTAATCTCATGTCTTCCCATAAAATGTTCACATGAGGAATTCTTAATCTTAATCCAAGCATGAACAACTTGAGAATTATTTTACTCTTGAAAGTGTACAGACCACTTGTTGGTCGGTTAGGTATGCTTGCTGATGGTGGTTGAATCGTGATGGGTAGAAAGGAGAGACATAATGGTTTAGGGGTTCTTTGGAACAAGTTTGATTTGCCATTGGTGTGTGTACCTCTTTCATCCAAGATTCACCCAGTCTTATTGCTCCCTTTAACCAGTGAAGCTTATGAATTTATCATCCTAATTGAAACAACAAGAACTGAAATTCTGCTAACATCAAATGCCTGGTTGTAGATCAGCTACATTTGTCATTAGTGTGATCTTTAATCACTTATATGAAGTTTCTTATAATAAGCTTCTCGAATGAGTGGTGCCTAATAGCAAATATTGCTTTCGTCTTCGATTGATATTACTGGATTCTTTACAATGCAAATGGTGCTGTTCATTATCAATGTAGATCTTTGTGTTCATGAAGTTGAACCCATAGGTCTAACATTGGATTTTGAATCCATACAACTTGCCTACAGTAGCTTCAGCTGCAACTATTCGGTTCTATAGTAGAAGTGGCAAAACAATGGTTTGCTTTTTGCATTGCCATGAAATTGAGTCTTCTGCCAAGAAATTGACAACCTCTGTTGTGGATTTACTGTAAGATTTGCTCCAGCATTTCACTATTGAGTAGGATTCCAAGTCAATTTAAAGACTCCTCTACGATACCAAAGGCCAGTTTGGGTTTGCCCTTTAGGTACCTAAAAATTCTTTATACGCACTTAAGTAAGAGGTCTTTGCGTGACTTGAACCTAAACAAGTACAGGACTGCAAACTTATTTTCAGGCTAGGAAGCAGTCACATTACATTAGGAGCCAATCATTGAACCTATAGAGATGATCAATCATAACATCACTGGCTTCCTCATCTTTGATAAAGGCTTCTGAGTTATCAATTGGTGTATGCAGTCTTAACACTTGCAAAGTCAAACTCTTCAGGATTTCGCAACATAGTATCTGGACTTATAAATTTACCATTGGTTTGTGTTTGACTTGTAGGCTAAGAAGAAAGTGTGCTCTCCCATTAAACTCATCTCGAAAGCTACTCTTCATCAAAGCCTATAACTAATCACACAAGACTTTCTTTGTAGACCCAAAGATGATATCATCCCATAGACTTGAACTAACATGATATCATGTTTGTCCTTTCTTTAGGGGGAATGTGAGTTTTGTCATTTGTCCTCTTCATGTATCCATTCTTTCAAAAGAAAGATGGATAAAGTACGCATACCATGCTCTCGGGCTTGATGTACCCTTATAGAGCTTTATCCACTTTGTAGACCTTTCTTCAGGATACTTCGAATCTAGGAAACCTGGTGGTTGAGTCACAATACCTACTTCATCAATCTTGCCATAGAGAAAGGAACTTTTCCACATCTATTCTGTTAGGTCTGTAATGCCATTATGAGGCAAATGTAAAAAAGATTCCTATGGCTTCACGCTAGCCACAGGAGCAAAAAACGTATCATAGTCTATTCCTTCCTCTTTACCTGTGTCCTCTGAGCAACAATCTAGCTTTGTTCCTGACATACCACTCCTCTTTCATCCTTCTTATTTCGGTAACTTCTTTGTACGATAGCATTTTTCACATAAGCAATCTACTAGGATCCAAAGTTTTTGAATCTCAAACTGCAACAATTCTTCTTGCATAGCATCAACCCAACTTTCATCTTCAAGAGCTTCTGAAATCTTCTTAGGGTTCATGTTGAGATTGAAAAACAAGCAAACAAACCATGATGAAAGTCCTTATGGATTGTTTCTACTTTGCTTTTTTTGAACATAACTGAAAAAAGCAATGTGCTCAGTAAACTTTTATTTACTTGCTTCTTGTTTGAACTGCTGTGTTGGATCTCTCTTGAATAACGTGCTGAGGATGAGAAGGTTTAATTCTTGATGCCGGGTATAGGATCTAACATTCACAATGTTTCCAAATTTTGTGAAGTCAGCCTCGACTCCTCATCATCATAGTGAATGTGTAAAGATACCATCAGTAGAATCTTCTGAATATCCTTATGGAGGATTTTTAGAGTCATCTGCTTGAAATTGGATGTTGTCAGAAAAGTTTAGTTCCCTTCATTTGGAATGGCAGTACTATGGTTTGCGAACGGTATAACAGAGTCACAGTATTAGTACCGAAGCTTTAGCTGTTGTGCTTAACAGTATTTAACAAAGTTAGTACCGCTAGGTTTTAGCTCTTGTGCTAACATTACTAAAATGTTAGTATGCTAGGACTTAGCAGGCTCCTCACTGAGTAACTAAGTTCTCAGTTTCATGTTCAAGATTCTTCTTGAGAGCTTCTGCTTCACTTTAGCTTCTTATTCTAGCCTTTGAAGTCTTGGCAAGATCATCCAGGAAAAACTTGTTTTTCCTCTATTGGACCTCCCTCTCTTCATTTTCTGATTTTGAAAGCAGATGTGTTTGTGAGAATAGGATGCCAGATTGGACTTCAATAACAGTCTTGGAGCAGATTCATCTTCTTTTTCAGAATCCCCTGCATCAATCTTGTCTTTTGTGCCTGTATTTTGGTTAGATTCTTGTTGACCTGCATGAATGTTAGCTTGATTCTCTGAACTAACTGAATGATAGATCATAGAATTAGTCAAAAATTCAAGGTCAAAAGCCATTTTGGTCTTTCCCTCAACTTGGTGTGTTTATAAGGAAGTTGTAATGTGCAGGGTTTTATTTCAAACCTTGTTGGTGCTAAAATTGTTACTCTAAAAAGCCTTGCTTTGTAGGAGAATACCCACCAAAATCCTCTTCAGAGTTTTCCTGCAAACTTGCC
Source organism: Tanacetum coccineum (assembly GCA_026074375.1). NCBI lineage: Eukaryota > Viridiplantae > Streptophyta > Magnoliopsida > Asterales > Asteraceae > Tanacetum > Tanacetum coccineum. Next base: position 9,248 of record BQNB010052982.1, read on the forward strand.
TATGTGGTCTATGGTGTTAAGATGGTCACCATGGCAACTATAAGGTCTTATATAACTTATAATTGGTGTTCTTACCAGTTAAAGTTTCATTAAGGTGTCTTTATTATGAGGACTTGGTCACTAATACCCCTGTTTAGAACATAGCATGCAGTACTAACTGCTTCAGCCCAAAAAGTGTTTGGTAAAAATGAATCTGAAGCATGGTCCTTGCTGCCTCAATAAGGGTCCCCCATGTTCTTTCTCTCAGCAACTCCATTTGTTGTGGAGTTCTGGCATTGCTGTTATTTCCTCTTTGATCCTTTTAACACACAGATTCAATAACATCCTGTTTTTAATTCTGTTCCATATTATCACATCTAATAGATTTTGTAACTTTTGAATTCAATTGGTTTTCTATTTTGTCTTATAAGTCCTTAAGGATTGCACTTGTTTCATTCTTAGTTCTTTTAGAAAAAGTTCCAATAAATCTGCTAAAATCATCAGTGATAACCAAACAATAGGTCTTATGGTTTATGCTCCTCACGATGTAGGTCCAAACAAGTCCATATGAAGTAGTTGTAGGGTTGGCTAATAGAGCTAACCAACTTGCGTGCTTACAAGAAGGCTTTGTGTGCTTTCCTTTCTGACAACACACAGTGTGGTCATTCTGAAAAGCTTTGTAGTAAATCTTCTTACAAGGTTTCCCTTCACAAGTTTGTTTAGGTTTTTGAAAATTTACATGACCCAACCTCCTATGCCATCTTAGATTCATCAGTTGTTGACTTTGCATTAAACAAGCAAACCTCCTATTAGGAAACAATGTTTCTCTTAATGAAACTGTACATATTGTTTTTGTTTGGGGACTTTTAAGTAAAATATTGATTTTATCAGGGTACAACCTTGAAATCAGGAGACAAAACTAGACATTAGTGTCAGTAAACAGTACCTTAGTTCTTTTTGTCCCACACATTTTGACACTAAAAAGGAGATTGATAGGCTGATGTTCTTTCACAATAAGCTTTACATCTCAAGTAATCTACTTACCGTTTTTATTTTCCACCTTTACCAGTAATATAGCCTTTACTTCCTTCGCCAAAGGCAATAGGGCCACCATTGAGTCTTGGAAGTCAGCAAGTAAGCCTTGTTCACATGTAATGTGCCTGGAGCATCCAATCAATATTCCTTTATTCTGTAGAGTTCTATATGATAATCTGCACATTAATATGAAAGAGTTTTTGTCTATCTTAGGACCTAAGCTGTTTGGGCTTGAGTTTGCCTAGTGGATCTTGAAAGATGAATAATTTCTAAGGCTAGATCCACCTTGTATTGGAGAGATTATTTATTATTGTATTCCTGGTGATCTCAAATGTACAACCTGGTGTGATTCCTTTAAACTGCAGTATCCATTTGTTCTCCCAACAGTACTAATTATTTTTACCTTAAAAGTATAAACCTTTTGATTTGAAATATTTGTTTTGTAGTATGTTGTTCTTTTGAAAGATCTTGAAGTTTGTGAATGAGATTTTGTGAAAATCCATTTGCTGGTGTAACACATTCACAATGGGCTTAAACAGTATTTAACTTTGTAGAGCAGTGATAGTTTAGTACTGTCTGTTGTTAATTTTTTTCTGCGTAATAATTTGTTAGTACTGCTAGCTTTAGCAGTTTTAACTGGATTAATTTCGAGTTCTTGTTTGTACTGATAAAAGGCACAAATTGATTTTGTTTATTGACCCTGTTGAACATTGTGCAAGTTGGTTTCTCGCCCCTGCACTTTACACTTAGACAGATTTTGTTTGTTTAGTTCATGTTGTTTAGCCAATTTTAATTGTTTATCACAATCTTTTATCAAAGACTAATACTCACAACAGACAAAACATCCTCTATTGTGTAATCTCTTGTCCCAACTCTTTATGTTATCCTTTGGTTTTTGACTATTGGCTAGGACGGATTCATTACTTTTTCATAGGAAGGTTTTTACTTGCTTGTTAGCAAATAACTTGGTGATTTAAAGTCCTTTTGTTGTACAAATCACATAGTCATATCACTATATAATTCTTACTTCAATGATAGAGCATCAGACAAACTTAGGTTGAAACTTTCTATATTTGTTATTGACAAAATGGTTCAGACATAACTAATTCGAAGGTTCTGCACTAATGTTAGAGTTACTAGTATCTATTTCACGGTTGTTTGGGATTCAGATTCACGAGGTTGAGTCTTTTCTGGGACATATGTATATTGTGATTATCTATTTCAATATTGTCTGGTCCAGAGGGCAAATTTTTCCCTGTCATTGTGGAAGGAATCTGCTTGGCATTTCTACAAGTTTAGCAAGCTTTTATGCAAAGGTGGATTTTCCGAATCACTTGCATTTGCACATAAAGACACTCTGAAAAAAACTTCATTATCATTAACTCAAATTCCAACTATATCTGTTAATCACCATACCCATGCCCAAATTTATCACTGGACACACATAGAATAATTTATAATATTTACCATGATTTTTTGAAGATTGATTCCTTCTGTCCATATTACTTTCTATATCATCTTTTTCTTTTTTGAGCTTTAGCAAACAATTTTTATGGTTATATTAGAACATCTGTTTAATCATCTAAATCTATTTTCATATTAAATTTGATATTTTGTTCTTACCAATGTTGATTTTGTTGATGGGCAAGTAACTGTGCTTCAAACTTTCTTAGACCTTGAGTATAAGCTTTATTTCAACACTTGCATTCTAAGTTGCTCTCTTTTGAGTATCATATAGTCTTATATTGTTAGCATAAGATCTTTATCTTATTTGTACAAGAAGGTACTGAGAGTAATGCTAGCTTCGATCAGTGAGGATCCTCCTGAGCTGTTGCTGAGCCATGAAAGCATAATTTTAATCATTTTCTGAATGGTTGTCTAGTCATCACTTTCTCCATCAAACTGTCACAATGCTTTAGACTTTCTTTCTTTCCAGCTCTGCCTCCATCTATATTTCAGGATTCATCTCATCCACTCCTCCGTTCTCTTCCTTTTAATTTACACTCTCTTGCAAAAATGCCCTGTTTTGTATGGCAGAGTTTGTTAGCAATCCTCTTTGGTTTTATCTAAAAACAACAGGTTCTTTTGCATCAACTACTGTAGCTTTTCTACCAGTGTTCTTATTAGAACTTCTTTATCTATGGAGATCCATTGCCCACTTGCCATTTTAAGTCCATTCTTCAAGGTCATATTCATTCAACTTGGTCACAAGCTCCTCTGATCCAGTTGAGGACAACTATATTGACTTGCATGTACATGAATATGATGATGTTTGTTCTATGCTTTGAACTCTATGACAGAAGTATTGGAAACACCATATGCTGGTTACTTAACATCATAGTACTGCTGGTGTTTCAGGAAACAAATGCTGATATTTTGCATGTTGGAAGATGATGATGCCTAGTAGAGTCTTTTACATCATTTTCAAAGACTCTTTAGATTCGCTTGTACAAGTCATCAAATGTGACTGTCTAGTCCTGGTATGTTCCTCATGATTAAGGAATCTTGTAACCAAGCAGAAGGTAGAGTCTTAGAAATTTTTGTTTTTGCATCTTTCAGTAGATAACACCTGCTCCATGAATCTCTATCTGATGCAGAAGACTTTGAAAATCTCACATAGCCTTGTGAATCCCATTTGTGTTTGGTACAGTGAATCCTTCAAATGTTGCTTAAGATCTACTTCTGCATCGTTTTGGATTCATCATTTCCACCAAATTTTTATTGATTTGATGGCATTCCACTATCTTTTGCATCAGTCCATCTTTATGGAATTTAGCTAGATGATCTTCTGGTATGGCCTAGCTGGTGTGGTCTAGCTTTATCTTTTCTCGTTCCTGGCCACCATTTATTATACTCGATTTAGGATGGCAAATATTTTAATTTGTCATACTGTTCAGTTGAGACGGAAACAGGACATTTCATTTGGATACTCCAAATTGGATAGTCTGTTATGAGCCAACAAATTAGTGTTTACTAAACTTCATAGCCCATATATCATATTCTCCCTTTTTGAGAATAGGGAGTTTGATGGTTGAGACTGTATGAGGAGTTTGTTGTGTTGGTGTTTGTTGTGTCTCTTGTGGAGGTGGTGGTGGTGGATGTTCATCTTGTGTTCCAGACATGTTTAGTTTTGTTGGTTGGAGATGAATAACTGGTTTTATCTGTTCTTCTTATTCAGAGTTTCTAACTTGCTCTGATACCACTTGAAGGTCCTATGTAAACTGAATGGATCTTTGCAGCCTATAAAGGATGATAGCCAAGATGTATAAATACAAACGACTATGTAGAAACAATGACTATGAATACTATGTGTTAATGCGGAATCTTAACACAGGTACTAAGAAGAACAATGAATCAATCTGAATAACAACTTTATTAAAGTGTTCTTGAGGATTACAGATTGCTAACTATGATATGGTATATGATCTGCTAAGCTTGTGTATATCTGTTATGTTCTATGATCTATGTATTGAACAGCTGTGTGCTTAACATGCCTAGGGTTCCTTTTATAGACCAAGGAAACCCTAATAGGCTTACATTTCTTTTTCTAAAATATCTCATAAATATCTTTTAAATATCTTCTCAACGGTACTAACTAACTTTCTACTAACGGTACTAACTAACTAACAGTACTTAATACTTTGTACTGTCGGTGCAAAGTATCACTGTCAGTACTAACTATTTGTACTGTCGGTACTAAGTTAAGAAAACATTAATCCTAACAATCCTCCCTTAAACATGAATGTTAAACTATTTTAACTTCATGTTTCTTCAATCCTTTAAGCTTCTTTTAACGCACAGAGGATGTATCCAAACATTCTTTATCATTTCTTAATCTTGTACACTCTATCCTTCTTTAGCAGCAACCTTGTCTTTTCAGCAATTCAGCAACATCTTTTCAGCTACTCAGCAACATCTTTTCACCTACAATCCAACTAAGTTGGTTTTTTAGTTTTTGGCAAACTACCAGCCATTAACGGATTTGATGTTCCTTTACCAGTAGCCGTTTGCTCTGGGATAGATAACTCTTCATCTAAGAATATGGTGAGTTAATTACCATACAGTTTTTGGTAAACTGTCAACCATCAACGGATTTGATTTGTCTTTACCAAATACCGTTTGTGTTTGGACTAGCCAATGCTTCATTGTCATAACATGGTGCATTGATAAACCATATAGTTTTTAGCAAACTATCAGCTATCAACAGATTTGAGTAGTCTTTACCAAGAACTGTTTGATCTTGGACTAGCCAACTCTTCACCAAGAAGCAAGGTGAGTTGATAACCCTACAATTTTTGGTAAATTGTAAACCATAAACGGATTTGAGAAGTCTTTACCCCAAGCCGTTTGCTTGTGGACTAGCCAATTCTTATGCCTGTTAAGCATGGTGAATTGATAACCATTTGTTGTGTGGTGGTTAGCCAACACTCAATCCCTTCTCATTTCCATCAGTCTTATTCTTTAGATTCTAAATCAGCAAGTACCTTCTTGATAAATCGTATCAATTCCAATGCCATAGTACTTTCTTCTTCAGACTCCAATTTTAGCTTTATCATTTGCACCAGTATTTCCTTTTTCAAAGGATACTTCTTCTCTATTAGCATGTGAACGACTAATGAATGGTTACTCCTTCATTGGTCATTAAGTGTGTTACCCTGAGGAATTGTGCAACTTTCCCAACATTCTTGCTGTTGTAGCCCCAAATCATCTTGTTTCTTCAGGTTGAACATAAATCCTATTATATCTCCCCAAAGAACTCTTTCCAAAACCTTCAGGCATTCTCATCTTGGTATTTTATTCATTACAGTTGATAAACAGCATTGATCTTCTCTATCAAATATGGACAATACTGATGTTTTTTTAAAACAGTAAAGTGTCTTTGCTTGTCATGAATTCTTGTTACCACATATCAATATTGATCTCTTCAAAGATTTAGCTTCTTTCAGGTTGTGTTTTGTTCCAAAACACTCTGTCTTCCAGTCAATTGATTGGATATTTTCTGTCAAAGAATCTCCATAAAATTACTTCTTTATCTTTCATCCTGAGCTATAGGTAAATATAACCTCAGATTCACATTTTCTTTGTCACTATCATCTTCAGAAGTGTGTTGAATGGATCTTTTTTTCTTGACTTAATCTTCTTACCTTGTTACCTTGCTTTCTTTTTCTAGTACTTTCTTAATCTTTATCCTCATCCTTGACTTCGTCTTGGTGTTCTTCCTTGATCACTTCAGATTTAGATTAAACCCATTCTTTTCTTATTCATCCTGTTGATATACCCTTTCATCTTTAGCAGGGACCCAGTGGAAATGAACTGTTCAGTTTAAAACCTCTTAATGTTTTTCATACAAAAGCTTGTATGTCTTCAACTTTCTGCTTTTCAGATTTGATTGTTTGAAGTTTCCACATGTTTTAAGTAGGTTATCATTGATTTCTGTAGTTGATTCTTGGTTGGTGGTTTATTCCTTTTAGATTGTGATCTTTGTTGAGCAAGTACTTTCTTTGAGCATAATTTGTATCATGAAGAGAATTAGCTCTTCTTCTATTGATAAACTGCTCTCTTTCTTTGCTCTTGAAGCTTTCAGCTAGAATTCTGTCTGCCTTAATTCTTGCTTTTACATCAATCAAAGTTTCATGAGAGATTCAATTAGCGCTTATTCTTTCAGCAATTTTGTTTTTCCTCCTCTTCATGCTTCCATTCTTCTTGGACTTTCCTAGCAAACTCTTCATCCATTCTCAAGCTGTTTGAATTTCTTCACTACTTGGTGGAATTTCATCATCTTCTCTTTCTGTTTCATCTCTCTTCATCTTCTTCTTCCCTTTGTCCTGTAGGATCAATTTTTGGAAGAGCTTTAAAGTCAAGTGTTGATCTTTTTAGTAGTAGTTTTAGGTCATCATTATCTTCAACATTCTTCAGGTCTACACCTTTCACTTTTTCTTTGGAAATGATTTGCTTTTCTATGTTGATGAGAAGTGTAGCAATTGTTTATCATCACCAAATATCACAGATGTGGTTGTCAGAGAGGGTGTTGAGAAGCTTGAGGAAGCAATTTCTTACTTAGATTGACTCTTCTGTACTTACCTTTTTGCAGCTTGGTACTTTCAACTTTCTCTTCTAATACCTTCCTTTGGTCTTTCTGTATCATCACTAATGATATCTCAGAAGCATTCATCTTGATCATCATTACTTTCATTTGTCATCAGTAACTAATTTTGAGATCGTCTAGTACTAAGTTTTGGTCTGCGGACTAACTTTTTCAAATTCAGGTACTAACTCCTTTATTTAGCAGTACAACTTCATCTTCAGTACTAAGTCCAAACTTCATCTGTTTCTTTGTCTTCAATCCATCATTTCTTTTATCCTCCTTCACTTTGAGGCTTTTTCTTTTGCTTTACTCTCTCTTTTGCATTTCCTTCCTCCTTGTTTGGATACAGACTTTTATTTGCACCTTTCTTTTCTTTGAGGATGTTTCTTTGATGTCTTTGTTCCTTTGATATTCCTTCTGATATGCTTTGAAGTGTTTGATTGACAGGATGGATTGCTTTCTTTTTTGAGCTTTTGATTATTAGACCTTTAAGAGTTTTATTTTATTGCTTGATCTGAAACTGTTTACACAAAGAGATAAACGATATTGACATTTTGGAGAGTCATTGCATCCTCATTCCTGAAAGGGATGTATCATTGAATGAATGATCTCCAAGATTCTCACCAGTATGTTCTGGAATTGAATCAGGAATATTAGGAGTGGGGGAAGGGTTTGGTGAAGGTCTGGGTGAAGGACTTGGTGAATGGTCAGGTTGTTGCTCAAATGGTACCTCACGAGGATTGAGCATGAAGATGAGGTCATTCATTGATCATTTGGGGCTTCACTTGTGGGTTCAAGGTAGAGGGGTGTTGGGTGGTGCTTTCAGATAGTCTTTCTGAGAAGTACCCTCTTTCTGAAGTTGGTTTGGAACCAACCATATTATCAAACAAAGTGTAATTCTTGCCTGATAAATGTTGCCTTTTTTAACCATAAATGAAAAAAACTCTTACTAGTTAAACTATTTACATGAAAGTGAATCTAAAGGAACAGCTACATTAAACTAATTGTTAGCTTAAAAATATAGGAAATACGGAGGATACATAACAAATCTTCTTAGCTCTAATGTCTAATCATACCATCAAAAAATCAATTTAGAAAATTATACTTTTGGATTAGTGGTTAAACAAAATTAACCAGCTAAGTTGGAACATTTGATTAGGAAATTTGATCCCAAGAGGTACTTTTAGAGCTTATACAATGATTCATTGTGTGAAAATGTAAAACCTCCATTGGGGTGGGAAACAAAGCTTTATTAAATTTAACCACAGTTAAATCCCCTTCATATCCCATAAGTTGAATAGTATAAAGGATGCTTGATTTGGAAAGTGTCATTTTGTGTCTATTCCATTGCCATCAATCAAGATGAAGATTCAGTACGTATAGAAGCTTTCAGAGTAGACACTAGCATTGCCTCAGCTTACTTTGGCAGTTAGTGCCTTGCATTTGTTGATTGTTTTGGATTAGCAGACGTCCAAATGTTCAACGAATTGTGGTTGAAACAACAGGTCTTACAGTGAGCGCCATGAGAAAATATAACTTAATTGATGAAAATTATCACTTCATGGAACTCAATTTTTCCTTCAGTCTTTTCAAACAGGCGAATCATGTTGTGCTTAGGACAGGAGCTCAATTGAGCAAGCCATATTGATTCGAAGAGAGTGATCGTCGGTACGAGAAAATTAGGGTTTGAAAATCAGAATATCAGTTGAAGAGATTGCGTGAGTAATTGGGCGGTTGAAATGGATTCTTATAGGTTTTGGTGACCTAATTTCAAAGAAAACGTTCCAATTTGCACTTTGTACCCTTGACGGTATTATTTTCCAATCGACTCTTAAGCGTGGGGTATACTCTTTGTCTAGCCCTTGGTATATAACTTAACATGGTCGGTACTAACTTTGTCACAAAAATTGAATGAACAAGGTAAGTAATCAGGTCTCGTGCTTCAGTACCATTAGGAATTCTTATCAGTGGACTCTCTAATCCTTCTTAAATCAACAAAGGATTTTTATATCCACACAACATTACCACACGGAGGTAGACTCATCACCATGAACCATAAACCATGATCAATATTCAGGTGATCTTTTCAAAGTTCTCCTACCATCAACCACATATAAACCATTTTTACTGAAGTTACTCTTTCGAGTCTACATAATCTCATGTCTTCAAAATGCTTCACAAAGGAATTCTTGAGCAATCTTCTTACTCTTGATCATGTACTGACCACTTGTTGGTACGGTTAGTAATTGTATGCTTGATGATGATTGAATCTTGATGGGTAGAAAGGTGGTGTGTAAGGTTTTAGGGGTTTCTTGGAACAAGTTTGATTTGCCATGGTGTAAGGTAGCTTGTGGAAGAGTATGCTTTGTGATGTTGGGTTTATTCCATGATGAGAGGTCATAGCTATGTGAGTTTTTGCACCTCGGTCATCCACGGCTGACTCAGTCATGATGCCTCCCTTAAACCAATGCAGCTTATGGGTTTACCATGCCAATAGAAACAACCAAGAACTGAAATCGACTTACATCAAATGCCTTGGTTAGAAGATCAGCTACATTGTCATTGGTGTGGATCTTAAGCACTTGAATGAGTTTCTTCTCATAGGCATCTCTTATGAAGTGGTGCCTAATAGCAATATGCTTTGTCTTTGAGTGATATACTGGATTCTTTACAATGCAAATTGTGCTTTCATTATCAATGTAGATCTTTGTGTTCATGAAATTGAACCCATAATCTAACATTTGATTTTGAATCCATAAGACTTGCCCACAGCAACTTGCAGCAGCAACATATTCTGCTTCTGTTGTAGAAGTAGCTACAATGGTTTGCTTTTTGCATTGCATGTTTGTCTTCTGCAAGAAAATTGACAACCTCCTGTTGTGGATTTTCCTGTCAAGATTTGCCTCCAGCATAAATCAACTGTCTAAGTAAGATTTCCATAAGGTAGAATGTAGGTTCTTAGGATAACAAGGCCTAATTTAGGTTGCCCTTTAGGTACCCTAAGATTCTTTTGACTGCCTGCAAATGAGATGTCTTTTGAGGTTGACCTGAACCATAGAACATGCACAGACTCTTGATAAACATAATGTCAGGTCTTAGAAGCAGTCACATACATCAGAGCCAATATAGATCTATAGAGATGCACTCAAAAACATCACTAGCTTACTTTCATCTTTGCTTAAGGCGTCTGGAGTTTCGATTGGTTGTCTGTACTGGTGACTTAATCATTTGCAAAGTCAAAGTTTCTTTAGGATTTCATAACATACTTATCCTGGCTTATGAAAAATTCCATTGGGTTTTGTTTGACTTGTAAGCAAGAAAGAAAAGAGAATAGTATGCTCTCCATGAACTCATTGAAATCTACTTTTCATCAAAGCCTCAAATCATTACAACCAAGACTTCTTTGTGAGATCCAAGAATGATGTCATCCACATAGACTTGAAACTAAATGATTTTCATGTTTGTCTTTCTTCAGGAAGAGAGTTTTGTCTATTGTCCTCTTCTATTCCATTCTTCAAATGAAAGTGGATATAAAGTTACGCATACCAAGCTCTTGGAGCTTGATGTTAGCCCATACAGAGCTTTTAACACTTGTATACTTTCTGAGGAGACTTTGGATCTTGGAAACTGGTGGTTGAGCCATATACTTCTTCATCAATTTTGCCATAGAAGAAAGGCACTCTTCACAATCCATTTGATTTAGCCTATAAACCCCATATTGGAGGCATATGCTAAAAAGATCCTTATGGCTTCAAGTCTAGCCACAGGAGCAAAAACTTCATCATAGTCTATTCCTTCCTCTTGTCTGTGTCCATGAGCAACTAATCTAGCTTTGTTCCTGACAACCACTCCTCTTTCATCATTTCTTATTTCTATAACCACTTTGTACCAATTAGCCTTTTTCTATTTTCCATAAGGCAAATCTATTAGAATCACAAACTTTTGAATTCAAACTGACAACAATTATTGCTTGCATTGGATCACCAACTTTATCTGCAAGAGGATTCTGAAATCTTCTTGGGTTCCATGTTGAGATAGAAAAACAGGCAAACAAACAATGATGGAAAGTCCTTAGTGATTGGTTCTCTTTGCTTTTTGAAAATAAATAAACAAAAGCATGAGCTTCAGAATTTTATTGACTTTGGCTTCTTGTGTGTACTGTTGATGTTGGATCTCTTAGAGATGAGTGTTGAGGATGAGTGGATGAAACTCTTTGATGTGGGAATAGGACTAACATTCACAATAGTTTCCAAATTTGTGAAGTCAGCACTGCACCCTCATCATCATAAGATGAATGTGTAAAGATACCATCAGTAGCATCTTCATGAATATCCTCAAGTGGAGGTATTTCATAGTCATCTTCTTGTGAATATTTTGTGTTAGAAAGAGATAGTCCCTCATTTGCACTGGCAGTACCAACTGGTATGCTAACGGTATTAAGAAAGTTAGTACCGCTAGCTTTAGCTGTTGTGCTAACAGTACTAATAATGTTAGTACTGCTTAGTCTTTTCAGCTTTGCTGAGTACACTGCTTTTCTCAGTGTCTTGATCATTGATTCTTATGAGTGCTTTGCTGCCTCACTAGCTTCTTTCTCTTGCCTTTGAAGTCTTGCATGATTCATCCAGAAGAAGACTTGTTCGTACTCTCTTGGATTCTTCTCTTTTCGTTTGATTTTGGAAGAAAAGAGTTGTTTGTGGAAGATTACGAATGAATTAAGATCTTTCAAACAGTCTTGAGCAGATTCATCTTCTATTTGAGAATTCCCTGAATCAATTTTGTCTTTTGAACCCTCATTTTGGTTAGTTGCTTGTTGACCTGCATGAATGTTAGTTTGATTCTCTGAACTAACAGAAAGATAGTTCATAGAATCAGTCAAATAATCAAGGTCAAAAAGCCAATTTGGTCCTTTCCCTGCAACATTAGGTTTGTTCTCTAAGAATTTTATGTGCAGGTTTTCTTCAACTCTTGGTTATAAGATTGCTATACTCTAAAGCCTTGTTTGTAGAGAGTACCAACAAAAATTCCCTCATCAGATTTTCCTGCAAATTTGGCCAAGTGGTCTATGGTATTCAAGATGGTCACATGGCACCCAAAAGGTCTTATATAACTTATAATTGGTGTTTTACCAGTTAAAAGTTCATAAGGTGTCTTATTATGAGGCTTGGTCACTAATACCCTGTTAAGAACATAGCAAGCAGTACTTACTGCTTCAGCCCAAAAAGTGTTAGGTAAAAATGAATCTGCAAGCATGGTTCTTGCTGCCTCAATAAGGGTCCGTTCTTCTTCTCAAGGCTAACTCCATGTTGTTGTGGAGTTCTTGGCATTGCTATATTCCATCTTGATCCCTTTTAAACCACTGATTTAATTAAAGTATCCCTGTTTTTTGAATTCTGTTCCATTATCACATCTAATGGTTTTACCCTTTTGATTCAATTGGTTTTATATTTGCTTATAAAGTTTTAGGATTGCACTAGTTTCTTCCTTTAGATATTAAGAAAAATGTCCAACTTAAAATAATAAACAATTGCTAAATTCATCAGTGATAACCAAACTATATAGGTTCTTTATGGTTTATGCTCCGTATAGATGTAGGTCACCAAACAAGTCCATATGAGAAGTGTGGTGTGCTATTGTTACGTTTTATTTGTAGTCATTCTAGTAACTAACTTGGCCTTACATGAAGCTTTGGTTGCTTTACTTTTTGACAAGCATCACGAGTGTGGTCATTTGAAAAAGCTTTGTAGGTAAACCTCTTACAAGGTCTTTCCCTTTCACATGTCTATTTAAATTTTTTGAAATTTACATGACCCAACCTCCTATGCCATTAAGTTAGATTCATCAAAAGTATAGCCTGTGCAATCAAAACAAGCCATCCTCCCTAAAGGAACAATGTTTCTAAATTGAAACTGTAATATTGTTTTGTTCTGGGAACTTTAAAGTAATATTTGATTTTCATCAGGCAACTTAAAGTCTGGTGACAAAATAAGACATTCGTGTCAGTAAACAGAACCTTGTTCATTTGTACACATTGGTGACAACAGAAAGAGATTGAAATGATTAAGCTTCTTTTCACAAAGCTTACCCTCAAAATCTAACTTACCGGTTTGTATTTTACCTTTCCCAGTAATATATCCTCTACTCCCTCCAAATGCAACAGGGCCACCATTAATGTCTTGATAGTCAGCAAGGTAAGTCTTGTTCCCTGTCATGTGCCTGGAACATCCACTATCAATTATTCCTTTATTCTTTAACGTTCTGTGTGGATTTTATTGCACATTCAAAGAAAGAGGGTTTAGGTTCTCTCTCTTAGGGATCCCAAGCACTGTTTGGGCTTGAGGTTTGCCTGTGTATCTTTTTTTAAAGATGAATGAGTTCTAAGGCTATTTCCACATTGTATTTGGAGAGGAACTTTTGTTGTATCCAGGTTTGCTCCTTTTAACCCTCAACTTGTCTGAGGACTTAACCAGCAAGTGAACCCATTTTCCCAACAGTACTAACTGCTTTTACCTTAGCAATATAAATCTTTTGGTTTGTCAATTTTGTTCTTAGTACTGTTGTTCCTTTTAAACGCCTTGAGGGTAGTGAATGAGTTTTATTAAAAGCATTTTGTGGTCTTACATCATTCACAGAGGGCTTAACAGTATTAACTTTCAGAGCAGTGCTTGTTAGTACTGTCTGTTTGTTAATATTTCGTTATTGCGAGTACTAACATAGTTAGTACCGCTAGCTTTAACAATATTAATTGGATTATTTCCAGTTCTTGTTTGTACTGCCAAAGTGACAAACTGTTGTCGTTTATTTTCTCTTTGAGTATTGTCCCATATGGGTTTCCTCAAATTCTTATTGGTCTTTTCCCTTGAACCATTTCCCTTAGACATATTTTGTTTATGTAGCTCATCATTGTTTTAGCCAATTTTAATGATAATCACAATCTCCTTATTATGAATAAAAAACTCACCACAGACAAAAAAATGCTCTTTCAGTTATATCCCTTTCTCCATTTGTTTGTTGTTAACCTTATGGTTTTTGGACTATGTGTTGATAACTATGCTGATAAATGCACCTTTACTGTTCACCTAGTACGGCAGGAGTTTTTACATGCTTGGTAGCAAAACTAGGTGTGTCAAGATCTTTATTGTTACTTACAATTTCATCATTCATTATCACTATCGATTCATACTCCTCAATGATAGGAGCATCAGACCTTCCCACTAAACTCCTTAGTGAACTTCTTCATGTGATTCATTGACAACTGGTTCTCAAACCACTAATTTCAGAGTTTTGTACTAATGTTAGAGTCACAGGTATGAACTTCATAAGTTTGGGATCAGGGTTCATTTGGTTGAGTCTTTTCTGGGACCATTTGTATATTTGGAGTATCTATTTCAATATCAGGTCCATGGTGGGCAGATTATTCCGTCTCAATGGGTGGAGGAAAATGCTTGCATTTCACAAGTTTTTAAAGAAACCTTTTATGCAAGGTGGATTTTTTCATAATCAATTGGGCATTGCACTAAAGATTACTTTGAAAACTTCATTTTCATAGCTCAAATTCCCACTATATTCTATAATCACCTATACCCAAGTAAAGCGCAGACTTATTCTTGGCATATAGAAGAAGTGTATTTACCAGATTTTTGAGAATGATTCCATTTGTTTACTATTAAATCTAAATCATCTTTTTCTTTTGAGCTTTAGCCAAACAATGTCTTATGGTATGATATAGAACATCTGTTTTATTATACTAAATCTATTTTTCTTAAATTTGATCCTTTTGTTCATACAAAGTTGATTTTGTTGATGGACAACTAGCTGTTGCTTCAACTTTCTTATAGGGACCATTAGTATATATAAGCTTTTATTTCAACACTATGCATTACTAAGTTGCTCTTTTTGAATATCATAAGGTTTTTTAATGTTAGCATAAGAGTCTTTGCACTATTATGAACAAGAATAGTTACCTGAGTGTCTGATCCTGTGCTGTTGTTAGCCATGAAAGCATAGTTATCATTATCTTCTGAATGAGTTGTCCAGTCAACACATTCTCCATCAACTGTCACTAATGCTCTAGATTCTTCTTTCTTTCCAGTTATGCTTTCATCTCTATTGCTAGTTCTTCTCCCTTCTCTATTCCCAGTATTCCATCCATCTCTCCTTCTATTCTCTTCCTTCGTTCTACACTCTCTTGCAAAATGCCCTGTTTTGTGGCATTTGAAGCATTCCACTTTTGTTTTATCAAAACCAACAGGTTCTTTTGCATCAAACTGTAGTTTTCTACCAGTCTTCTTTTGGAACTTGTTTATTCTCATGGAGATCATTGCCACTTGCCATTTCAAGTCCATTTCTTCTAGATCATAATTCATCACCTGATTAAACGATCCTCATGATCCAGTTGAGTGACAACTGATTGATTGCAAGCAAGGAATATGATCTATGTTGATGGTTGTTCCTGCTTTTAAACAATGACCAGAAGAGTGGGACACACCATAAGCAGTACTAACTTCATTAGTACTGTTGGTGTTTTCAGAGACGAATGCTATATTTTGCAAGTTGGATGATGATGCAGTAGAGCCTTTCACATCATTTTCAAAGACTCTTAGATTGTTGTACAAGTCATCAAAACTAAGACTGTCCATTCCTGGTTTGTTCCTCATGATCAAGGAAACTTGTAACCAAGCAGAAGGTAGAGATCTCAAAAACTTTTGATTTGCATCTTCAGTAGATACACCTGCTCCATGAATCTCTAGCTGACTGAGTAGACTTTGGAATCTCTCATATCCTTTGTGAATTCCATCTGAGTTGGATACTGTGAATCCTTCAAATTGTTGCTTCAAGATGTACTTCTGCATCTTTTTGGATTCATCATTTCCACCAAATCTAGATTTTATGGCAAACCACATATCTTTTGCATCAGTCATTTTGTGGAATTTAGCTAGATGATCTTCTGGTATGGCCATCAGCAAGGTGGTCCTAGCTTTTCTTTCTCTCTCTCTTAGCACCATCTCTTCTGCAGTTTTAGGAGGCAAAATTTTAATCTGTCCTGTTGTATCCAGTGTGACTGATACAGGACCATTCCCATTTTGGATAACCTCCCAAATTGGATTGGAAGTTTGTCTGTATGGGCAAGATGTGTTCTATTTCATAGCCATATGTTCATAATCTCCTTTTTGTGAAATTGGTAGTTTGATGGTCATCATCCCCTTTTTCCTTTGAGTTTATTGACCTTGATTTTTGTGTGCTTTGATGATGAGTGATGCTTTGTTGATGTTGATTTTTGGATTTGCTGTGCTCGTGATTGATGTTGTATGTTGAGACTGTTTGAGGAGTTTGTTGTGTTGGTTTTTGTTGAGTTTCTTGTGGAGGTGGTGGTGGAGGTGGGATTTCATCATGTGTTCCAGACATGTTTAGATTTAATTGTTCTTCTTATTCAAAGTTTCTTACAAGGCTCTGATACCAATTGTGGTTCCCTTTCTGTGAATGAATCTTTGCAGCCTATAAAGGATGATAGCCTGGATGTATAAATACAACAGACTATATAGAAACAATGACTTGAATACAATATGTTAATGCGGAATCTTAACACAAGTACTAAGAAGAATAATGATTTAACAGAATAACAACTTTGTTGAAAATGTTCTTGATAGTCACAGATTGCTAACTATGATATGTTGTTTTGATTTGTAATTGTCTATTTCATATATGTCTAACTATGTCAATAGTTATCCTTTTATAGATTAAGGATAACCCTAAAAGTCTTTCATGACTTTCTGACAAATATCTCACAAATATCTTTTAAATATCTTCTTATCGGTACTAACTATTTTACTACTAACGGTACTAACTAACTAACAGTACTAACACTTTGTACTGTCGGTACTAAGTATAACTGTCAGTACTAACTATTGTACTGTCGGTACTAAGTTAATAAAACATTAATCCTAACAGCCTTAATTATAAATATTTTTCTCGTGTTATTTATATATATTTTATCATTTCTCGTGAACTCTCGATACTTAATAGCATGAATTATATGTAGGTTCACTTGAAGTTATCCCGAGCTCAAAAAGAACAAATTTCAAGTGTTTATAGTTATTCGAAAGCAAGATAGAAGAAAAGAAATGACCAAAGCTGAAAAAGACCTCAAGTACGCCGCACATTTCCTTCATGCGCCGCACTTTATACTGAGTCCAAGAATTAAATAAAATTAAATGAATACTGCATTAACTCACCAAGTACGCCGCACAATTTCTTTTGTGCGCCGCACATCCATGCAACATTTATGATTTTCCCACTAACTTAACCAAAGTACGCCGAAAAATATCTCTTGTGCGCCGCACTTCGACTCCAAATTCAACCTATAAATAGAGACGAATTTCACACGCTTTTTCATATCTCAATATCAATCAATCATATCTTCATCAAATCATTATCATTCCTCTCAATTCCCTCAATCATATTCCACTTCACAAACACTTGAAGTTTGAAGATTAAAGATCAAACTACGAAGAACGAAGAAGAGTATCATAGATTTATAAGAATAAAAGGTTGTACTTCGATTCCATACTTGTTACGGGGAGAATTTTGATCCATATTCTTACCCGGATCTAGTATGTTTCTTGTTATTCCATTTAATCTTGTTATGAACTTCATAGCCCTAAGAGGCTAAATCTCTGATGATTACTCGGTGAAAATAATATAATAAATAAGCGTTTGGTATGATTACGATCTTGTTAATCTTACGCTTATGTTATAATCCTATCGTATCAAATCTTATCAACTTTGATTATTAGTTTTGATTATATACTCACACCTGTATAGGTCGAAACACCTGTTGTGATCTATATAGTTTTAAAGATTTGTTTATGATCTTTATCGCCTATGACGAGAAATCCACTTACGTTATTTGATAAACAAAATAGATTTGATATAATAGTAACTGGATTATTTGAGTGACACATTTAATCGAGTTAACTGAATATAAGTCCTAAGTTAAACAAGTTAATTTATGAAAACATTTTCTGACGAGAAAATACTTTTTATAAATTATAGTCCTAAGTCTAAGATCGTAACTATCACCATTGCTTATGAATTATATAAAATTATCCGAGTAATCATCTTTAACATTATTGAATTCAATTCAGTTTATTTCACCCCTGTTAAAATTTATTTTTAATCTGATTATTCAAGCACTACGCAAATCCTTGTGGACGACCTAGTCTTACCTAAAAAGATTGTACTATATACATGGGTTATACTTTAACCCGTGTGTTTCCATCTAATAATCGGTAATCTTAGTCTTATAAATTTAACGCTTTTGAAACACATCAAAAGTTTTTGACGCCGTTGCCGGGGATTTCAAAGCTGTTTTGTAATCAAACCTTTAAAAATAATTTTTAACACCCTCCTCTTTTCAAATCACCGTACAGTTTTTGGGCAAACTGACCCAAACAAAGTCTCCCTTGAATGCATACACGTGCTTCCAACTCTGAACTTGTTGAACCATTACCTGAACCTAAACGTACTCTAAATCAAAGACTTCGTTGACGAAATAGAAGAGTTCCATTCGAACAAAAAAACAATCCACCTTAACACCCGAGAATTGTCTATCCGCCAATTCTCGACATCAATTATTTTTGTCACTTCCTTGATATTCTTTGAAATTATGATCCAATAGATAATGAACCCATGTGGGTTGCCGACCGTGTTGTCGCTCTGACCCGGTTCTGCAATCACAATTCCTGAAACCGCAAACGAATTTGCTATTAAAGGTAATCACCTGACTCTCATCAAAGGAAACCAATTCGATGGTAGAACCAAAACCGATCGTCACAAATACATTCACGAATTCCTTAGAATATGTGATATGTTTAAATACAAAGACACCAATAATGAAGCTGATCGCCTAATGATGTTTCCCCTATCACTCACTGGAGAAGCAAAAACTTGGTTGGACGAACTCAACAAATCGAAACGTGGGATGAACTTCGAACCGCTTTCATTAGCCGATCTTCCCCCCAGCTCATTTCGATCGACTCCTCAGAGAAATCCGAGCCTTTTCTCAACATGAAAATGAATCTCTAACTGATGTTTGGCTTCGTATGAAGGAAATGCTCAGAAACTGCCATGGTCACATGTAACACCCCCATTTTTACAATATAGCAGCGGAGTTAACGAAAATTGCCTTTGGTTTATTGAACATGTTGACTAGTAGGTGAATCTAGATAATTCAACAAATAATGTTCTGATTCCATTGGATAGTTGGACAAGTGGACTACTAGTGTATAAATTGCCATTAAGCAGTAAGTGGTAAAGTCTCTATGAGCTAGGGTTTAACAAGATCACCATTGCTTTAATCCCTAAGATAGATTATAATCAGCAAATAAGGATGCTTTATGCGGATGCTTTAATTGTGACAGAATTAATGTGTCTTTTAGGGTCTCTGGGATGAAGTCCGCTAAGTCTAATGAATGATATACCTCTCGGAGTAAGTAATCATTGCACTGAATAAATAAACCAACTTCTAATCGGATTAATGATGGCTAATACAGTTTTCTATCATAAGGCTCGACCGCTCTTTTATCTTCTGTTAATTTGCTTGTATGGGTTAAAGTGTCTTGAATTGATTGTAGTCACCAAACAAACCCGTGCCAGTCTCTCAAGCTGAAACCCTCTTTTACCTTTTAGAATTAGGATTAGAACTAACATAGGATTAGCGTAGGTTTGACTTAGATTAGAATTAACTTAGATTATATAACCAAAATATAAATAAATTGAGAGATTTAACCTCGCTTCAAATGTTCGACACCCTACTTACCACGAATCTACCACGACCGGGTACACTGCCGTTAAAGTGTTTGTTTTTGGTTAAGTCGGCAAAATATAAATTTAAAACTTGAACTATCATAAATAAACACCACACAACGACACATCAACTACGCAAATCCCTGTGAACGACCTGGTCTTACCTAAAAAAGATTGTACTATATACGGGGGTTATACTTTTACCCGTGTGTTTTCATCTAAAAAAATGGGTATTTTCAGTCTTATAAATTTAAAGCTTTCGAAACACATCAATTGACAGCATTCTCCAACACAACTTGCCTCGCGTAGCAGCGATCATGGAAATCAAGGAGCTCCTATGCGGATTTGAAATAATAGCAGAGTGGATGTAGAGACCAACAAAACCATTTGGGGCATCATACATAGTTTGGTTGCTTTTAGAAAGCATGACATGATACTCGGAAGGAACATCATAATCAACAAGAAATTTAGTGAGTTCAGCTTTGGTAAGGTACATGTTTAGGTTCGCAAAATATTTTTAGCACCCATAATTAATTAGTGATGGAAGAACGTTTACCTTTTGATACTAGTGGGATGCAGAGAAAAACAAGGCTTTAATAGAAGTTGAGAAAGAGGTAAATGAAAATTAAGGTTTATAACGCTAAGGTATTTATAGGGAGAGGTCGAGTTTATGGCCCATACTCGTGTGGGGCGGATATGGTTTCTGAATTTTAAAATATGGATAAATCTGTATTTTGGACAATCACGTTAACCAAGGCCCGGCCCTTGGTTATTTCACATTTAAAGTACAGTTAACCCCTAATTAAGTGGGTTTTGGGCATTAAATGCGCGGTAAACTCGCGTAATGATAGCTACGGCCTCCGATATAAAGGCTCTGGAAATAAAAAAATTTGGAGTCGAAAGGCATACATTCTGTAGCTATATATATATATATATATATAGTATATATATATATTATATTTATATATATATATATATATATTATATCTATATTATATATATATATTTATATAATATATGTATTCGACTGGGGGGCTTAAGACGTAACCTCCGAATGGCTCGAAGGCCTCCCATTCGAGCTCACCCGGGATCTACTCCCAAAGTTACCTAGAAACCTTCGAAATGTCTCTAGTGACGTAAAATCATCCGCAACGATGATTACCAGTAAGGGAATTCGCCACTCGAAGCCCAACACCCTTTGGGGTGTGCCCTTCGATGAAACTAACGCAGTGGCTAGGTCAGACTAACTCAAAACCCACGTTCTTTCTCATATCAAATCTTTTCCGCCAAGATAAGGATCGTGGTACACTACCTCTGTAATCCTCTAAAATCGTGGGACACCCCCACGATCACTGGTTCTAGTGCAGAAGCTTGCTCCAGTCTATTTCATTACCTATAAATAGTTGGGCAGATCTTTCAGGTTTGTTTACGCTCTCAATAGCTACATTACATACTTACACACGTATTGCAATCATATACCCGTACTTACTCTCAAGTCGGAGATGATTCGCAAGGTCCAACCCCTACGCTTCACTTAACGTATTGTTTTCATTTGTGTTGTCACAAGTTATCAACGGCTAGGCAGTTCAACCACCATCATCATATTCTTCGATTACCATCAAAGCCTCGTCATGCCAATTATTGCACAATCACAAGCCCTAATGAACCTAAAATCCACAATCGAGTGTCATCTATCATCTAATATTATCATCTTTAAACCTGTTTTTGCTTCCTTAATCTCAATGTCCATGTCCTCCGGATGATATTTTTATTTCACCAATGTAAGGTTATTCTCAACGCTTACTATTTCACGTTAGTGCATTACATAAATGGTTACCTATTAAAAAAGGCGGATTATAGTTGAAAACAATAATGTACTTGTATTCGTTGGTGAAATTGACAATGATTACTAGGGGAATAATCTTTTGATACGTCTAAAGTGCTGGATATAAAAAAGTAAACCAACCCTTCAATTCTTCTAAAAGACAACTAGACAAATGCCTTCTTTATACAAACTCTATTTGACCGTCACCAAATGTATATTTAACTATAGATGGGTACGTATTATATTTCATATATCTATATTATTAGTAGAATGTAAAAAATATCATTATTTGAGATGCATTTTATAAACTTTTGTTTTTTTATATAAACGCATCTAGTCTCTAAAGTTTTGATTCCAATCTTGGTTTGTTTTTCATAAACAAATCGTTGTAGATACTACAATGCTTTACAAATAAACAAAGCTGAATCCAAAACCAAAACATCGACCTTCACCATATTTAAGATAAGCTGAATCCAGAACCAAAAACAACTTTTTGAAGGGGACTTGATCCTTTCCAATAAATTGCAACCGTTACTATCATATGATACAAATTTGATCGATTAATAATAAATTATATTTAACTGTATGTTAAACTTAGAGACAATGTTTGTTTGTTGCAATTAAATTTAAACCATTTTGTAACTACCATCACACAAATTAGTCATATGGTGCCTAATTTGGGTCCCCCGGTCATTTACTATATATATAGATATTTGTCAAACAGTGTCTCAATTTTCATGTGGTCAAACGTGGCCAACGACGCCCCAATAAAAAACAAAAAAACAAAAATAATTCTTGTTTCCTTACCCATCTCTAAAACAAACACAAACACAAACACAAACAAGCATCTTCTTCTTCTTGTGTTTATAAATTAATCAATCAATTAGGGTTAGGGGAAGTGATGGATATATCAGATGAGTTTTTAGGAACAGTAGCACCGTTAATAGTATACTGGATATACTCCGGTATTTACGTGTTGTTTGGATCATTTGATAAATATCGATTACATACAAAACAAGATGAAGATGACAAAAATCTTGTTTCTAAATCAACTGTTGTTAAAGGTGTCCTTCTTCAACAAGCTATTCAATCTATCGTTGCCATCATTCTTTTCACTGTACGTTTTTTTTAATTTTCTTCTCACTCGTCTATTTAATTATCGCTGTGTTTAGCTTTATAATATTTTTAATTGTGTTTATAGTGATTATTTTTAATATGTCACTTGTGTTTTTTTTATAATGAAATGATTTATGAGTTAAGTAAATTATATAACGGCTTTTAGTCGCGGATTTCAATAGGATGATAGTATTCGTTGGCCGTTAATTTGTTTATATAAGAACTAACAAATCATAACTGATTTACGGTTTGTGTAAATGCTTAGGTTGTTGTTTGATTAGTTATAATGTCTGTTATAGTGATTTGAATGATTATAAATGATGTGTTAACTGTATGTTATATGCTGTATGATCTATGACTTTACGAGCTGCGCGTGTGTGTGTGTGTGTGTGTAAGTGTGAGCATGTGAATCATTTGATAGATGTTTGTGTTTATTAAAGTACGTAACATATTTTAGTCGCTTAACTATGTCAGTTGAGTTTAAAGGGTTAGATATGAATTATGAAAGTGGTAATTGGAATAAGTGTCTCAGTGTTGGTTCTTCTATGAAGTGTTGTATCAGGTACTCAGTTCCTGTGATGTTACTTCCTGCGTTTATGAACGCGTAATGACATCTTTTCTGAGATCGATGAAATTATCTTGACTAGTTGGATAGAGTTTCAATGATTATACACAAGTTAGAATCTAGATGTGATTCATAAAAGTGTTAATAGGAGAAACTGAGTGTGTTTAGGTTCTTTTGAGCGTGTCTAGGTTCTTTTGTGCCCTCGTTGATTAGGGTATTGGTTTCTGTTTGGTATTTGAAATTCGGTAGATAATTACTTTCAAGCTTGAAAAACATTTCACCTTTGGATAGAGCTTGATAGACAAGTTAGGAAACATTGACAGACTTGGTAAGCTGATAGTAATTTAGTCATGAAAAAGTAATGGCACGAGGAGAACAGTTGATAGAAAAATGGCTAAAATTGCTAAATGCTCCGAGAATGTGTAAATGATTAAAGAAAAGTGTCAACTCATATTAGCTTGCATACAGATGTACATAAAGTCTGGATCATAGGTCGAATCCAGCTTGGTGAAAGTTGACTAAAGACTGATTTGTTTCCAATCTGGATTAATGACCCCGGCTCTACATACCAAAACCATTTTCAAAAGTCTCACCTTTTCTTGATTCTGATATATGATGTGTTGTGTGTAAAATTGTCTATGACTGATCTATGTGCGACGATAAGACTGTCATTACATTCTGTTTACCCTATCCATGTGCATTAATGATTATATACAACAAAGCTATTACCTGTTTTCGATAAGATGTTTTGTTAACAAGCCTCTTTTAGTCCTAGAGGGGGGGTGTAAATTCTATACTGTGTTTATTTTATCTATACGAGCTTTGCTAGGTCTTTAAAAATGTAAGAGTTCAAATGGTACAAAAAAGTGTATGACGTGTTATTCTGCAGACATTTGGAATACTTGGATATTTTTTTTTTCTAATAAGTTCAGGATGTGTCTATGTCATCATGATAGGTTTTTATTTCAGATTGATGTTTCCTTCTTTTTCGCTAATATCTATAAATTTCTCCATCTGATTGTTACATAATATGATACTATAGTTGTTTCCAAAACCTTGGCAAATAAGCAACAAGAATTTGAGTTTAGTGAGTGTTATCAGCAAAATAGATAAAACACACTTTTTCCTAAGTTAAATACGAGTATATCATTGAATGTATGCTTCGCATTTCTGGACCAGGCATGGCTAGACATATTATGTAGAAGTGACAAGGTCTTTTTAACGCAAGCTTTGAGCTTATATTTTCACCCGATGTGCAATGCTGAAGTGATTCATACCAAATAAAGATAAAAGGAATCGGGTTGTATCATAGCCTAGTCTAAACGTTATAACTTGTAGACGTGTTAACTGAATTGGTGATAGAGTTTTTCAGTTTAAATTCGGATTGATCACCGGAATAAATCATTTATTAGAGCGAATCACAGATTTTTTGTTATTTGAACTAGCTTGATTGGTAAGATAGGTATGTCTGCTCTTGTTACGGTAATATGTTAGTCAGGAAAGTATTTAATAAATTGGTAGCATTAAGTTTCATTTATGGTTTCTTATTGTTTAATATTACATTGTAAATTCAGATTATAAAATGTAAAATGTTATGGCCTTCAATGCCATCGATTGAACATCCTTGCAATCGTGAATCCTTTTGTATGCTTCAAGTGAACATTATATCATTTATTGCCTAATGAAGAAATATCATATCCTTGATGGTTCAGTTTACCCATAAAAACTCTATCACCCCAATTCAGTTAACACGTCTGCAGTTATAAACGTTTAGACTAGGCTATTGATACATAAACCCCAGATCTCCTTTTATTCTTTATTTGGTATGAATCACTTCAGCCATCGCACATTTCGGGTGAAAAATTTAAGCTCAAAGCTTGCGTAAAAAAGACCTTGTCACTTTTCCTACATAATTGGTTAGCCATGCCTTGGTCAGAACATTGCGAAGGCATACATTCAATTGATATACTCGTATTTAATGGAAATGTTGTTGTTTTATCTATTTTGCTGATAACACTCACTAAACTCAAATTCTTGTTGCTTATTTGCCAAGGTTTTGGAAACAACTATAGTATCATATTATGTAACAATCAGATGGAGAAATTTATAGATATTAGCGAAAAAGAAGGAAACATCAATCTGAAATAAAAACCTATCATGATGACATTAAACAATCTGAACTTATTAGAAAAATAAATATCAAAAGTATTCCAATGTCATGCGAATATCAAGTTCATACAACTTTTTTGTACCATTGAACTCTTACATTTTAAAGACCTAGCAAAGCTCGTATAGATAAAATAAACACAGTATAGAATTTACTCTAGGGACTAAAAGTGG
The DNA here is from genome assembly GCA_026074375.1 of Tanacetum coccineum. Taxonomy (NCBI): domain Eukaryota; kingdom Viridiplantae; phylum Streptophyta; class Magnoliopsida; order Asterales; family Asteraceae; genus Tanacetum; species Tanacetum coccineum. The sequence goes on from BQNB010052982.1 coordinate 34,994, forward strand.
CTTGTTAACAGAAACATCTATCGAAAACAGGTGAATAGCTTTTGTTGTATATAATCATTAATGCACATGGATAGGGTAAACAGAATGTAATGACAGTCTTATCGTCGCACATAGATCAGTCATAGACAATTTTACACACAACACATCATATATCAGAATCAAGAAAAGGTGAGACTTTTGAAAATGGTTTTGGTATGTAGAGCCGGGGTCATTAATCCAGATTGGAAACAAATCAGTCTTTAGTCAACTTTCACCAAGCTGGATTCGACCTATGATCCAGACTTTATGTACATCTGTATGCAAGCTAATATGATGTTGAACACTTTCTTTAAATCATTTTACACATTCTCGTGCATTTAGGCATTTAGCCATTTTTCTATCAACTGTTCTCCTCGTGCCATTACTTTTTCATGACTAAATTACTATCAGCTTACCAAGTCTGTCAATGTTTCCTAACTTGTCTATCAAGCTCTATCCAAAGGTGAAATGTTTTTCAAGCTTGAAAGTAATTATCTACCGAATTTCAAATACCAAACAGAAACCAATACCCTAATAAGACGTGGCACAAAAGAACCTAGACACGCTCAAAAGAACCTAAACACACTCAGTTTCTCCTATTAACACTTTTATGAATCACATCTAGATTCTAACTTGTGTATATCATTGAAACTCTATCCAAATGACAAGATTAGTTTCATCGATCTCAGAAAAGATGTCATTACGCGTTCATAAACGCAGGAAGTAACATCACAGGAACCGAGTACCTGATACAACACTTCATAGAAGAACCAACACTGAGACACTTATTCCGATTACCACTTTCATAATTCATATCTAACCCTTTAAACTCAACTGACATAGTTAAGCGACTAAATATGTTACGCACTTTAATAAACACAAACATACTATCAAAGATTTCACCATGATCACACTTACACACAACACACACACACACACACGCGACAGCTGCTATATGTCATGATCATACAGCATTATAACATACAGTGTACCACATCATTTATAATCATTCAAATACTATAACAGACATTTATAACTAATCAAACAACAACTATGAATTTACACAACCGTAAAAATCAGTTATGATTTGTTTAGTTCTTATATAAACTAAATTAACGGCCTAGAATACTATCATCTAATTGAAATCGCGACTAAAAGCCGTTATATAATTTTAACTTAATCATAAATCATTTCATTATTAAAAAATACACCAAGGACATATTAAAAATAATCACTATAAAACACAATTTTTTAAAAATATTTATATGCTAAACACAGCGATAATTAATAGACGATGAGAAGAAAATAAAAAATAAAACGACAGTGAAAGAATAATGGCAACGATAGATTGAATAGCTTGTTGAAGGAATGGGACACCTTTACAACAGTTGGATTTAGAAACAAAGATTTTTGTCATCTTCATCTTGTTTTGTATGTAATCGATATTTATCAAATGATCCAAACAACACGTAAATACCGGAGTATATCCAGTATACTATTAACGGTGCTACTGTTCCTAAAAACTCATCTGATATATCCATCACTTCCCCTAACCCTAATTGATTGATTAATTTATAAACACAAGAAGAAGAAGATGCTTGTTTGTGTTTGTGTCTGTGTTTGTTTTAGAGATGGGTAAGGAAACAAGAATTATTTTGTTTTTGTTTTTTATTGGGTCGTCGTTGGCCACGTTTGACCACATGAAAAGTTGAGAACTGTTTTGACAAATATCTGATATATATAGTAATGACCGGGGGACCCAAATTATGCACCATATGACTAATTTGTGTGATCGTAGTTACATAAATGGTTAAATTTAATTGCAACAAACAGAATATTGTCACCTAAGTTTAGACATACAGTTAAATATATTTATGATATATCGATCAATTTTGTATCATATGGATATAACGGTTGCAATTTATTGGAAAGGATGCAAGTCACACTTCATAAAGTTGTTTTTTGGTTTTGGATTCAGCTTATCTTAAATATGGTGAAGGTCGATGTTTTGGTTTTGGATTCAGCTTTGTTTATTGTAATGCATGGGTATGTATCTACAACGATTTGTTTATGAAAAACAAACCAAGATTGGAATCAAAACTTTAGAGAATAGTATGCTTTACTATAACAAAAGTTTATAAAATGCATCTCATATAATGATATTTTTTACATTATACTAATGAGATATAGATATATGAATATATACGTACCCATCTATAGTTAAATATACATTTGGTGACGGTCAAATAGAGTTTGTATAAAGAAGGCATTTGTCTAGTTGTCTTTTAGAAGAATTGAAGGGTTGGTTTACTTTTTTATATCCAGCACTTTAGACGTATCAAAAGATTATTCCCCTAGTAATCATTGTCAATTTCACCAACGAATACAAGTACATTATTGTTTTCAACTATAATCCGCCTTTTTTAATAGGTAACCATTTATGTAATGCACTAACGTGAAATAGTAAGCGTTGAGAATAACTTTACATTGGTGAAATAAAAATATCATCCGGAGGACATGGACATTGAGATTAAGGAAGCAAAAACAGGTTTAAAGATGATAATATTAGATGATAGATGACACAAGCTTTCGATTTGTGGGATTTTCGGTCATTAGGGAACTTGTATTGAGCAATAATTGGCATGACGAGGCTTTGATGGTGATCGAAGAATATGATGATGGTGGTTGGAACTGCCTCAGGCCGTTGATAATGTGCAACACAAATGAAAACAATACGTTAGTGAAGGTAGGGGTTGGACCTGCTAATTCACCTCCGACGTGGAGTAGTACCGGGTTATGGATAGCAATAGGTTGTAAGTATGTTAAGGTGCTATTGAGAGCGTAACAAACCTGAAAGACCTGCCCACCTAGTTATAGGTAATAGGATAGACGGTGGCAAGCTTCTGCACTATAACCATGCTGATCGTCGGGGGTGTCCCACGATTTAGAGGAATACAGAGGGTAGTTACCCGATCCTTATCTTGGCGGAAAAGATTTGATATGAGAAAGAACGTGGGTTTTGAGTTAGTCTGACCTAGCCACTGCGTTAGTTTCATCGAAGGGCACACCCCGAAGGGTGTTGGGCTTCGAGTGGCGAATTCCCTTACTGGTAATCATCGTTGCGGATGATTTTACGTCACTAAATACATTTCGAAGGTTTCTAGGTAACTTTGGGAGTAGATCCCGGGTGAGCTCGAATGGGAGGCCTTCGAGCCATTCAGAGGGTACGTCATTAAGCTCCCCAGTCGAATGCGATATATATATATATATATTATATTTATATATCATATATATTATATATCTATTTAGATATATATATATATATATATATATATATATATAATATTATATACTACGAATGTATTGCTACGACCCAATTTTTTTATTTCCAGAGCCTTTATATCGGAGGCCGTAGCTATCATTACACGAGTTTACCGCGCATTTAATGCCCAAAACCCACTTAATTAGGGGTTAGCTATACTTTAAATGTGAAATAACCAAGGGCCGGGCCTTGGTTAACGTGATTGTCAATATAAATTATTTATCCATATTTTAAATTTCCAGGGATACTTATCCGCCACAAGTGTATGGCCATAAACTCGACTCTCTCCCTATAAATACCTTAGGCGTTATAAACCTTATTTTCATTTACCTCTTTCTCAACTTCTATTAAAGCCTTGTTTTTCTCTGCATCCCACTAGTATCAAAAGGTAAACGTTCTTCCATCACTAATTAATTATGGGTGCTAAAAATATTTTGAGTCTGAACCTAAAACATGGTACTTACCCAATGCTGAACTCACCTAATTTTCTTGTTGATTATGATGTTCCTTCGAGTATATGTCATTGCTTTTAAATGCAACCAAACTATGATGTTTGACGATGCCCTCAATTGGTTTTGTTGGTCTCTACATCCATCTGCCTATTATTTCAAATCCGCATTAGGGCTCCTTGATTTCCATGATCGTGCTACGCGAGGCAAAGTTGTGTTGGAGAAATGCTGTCAATTGATGTGTTTCAAAAGCTTTACATTTATAAGACTGAAAATACCCATTTTTTTAGATGAAAACACACGGGTTTAAAAAATATAACCCCCGTATTATAGTACAATCTTTTTTAGTATATAAGCCAGGTCGTTCACCAGGGATTTGCGTAGTTGATGTGTCGTTGTTTGTGTGGTGTTTATTTAAGATAAAGTTCAAGTTTTAATTTTATATTTTGCCGACTCCTTAACCAAAAACAACACTATACGGGCAGTTGTTTACCCGTGTCGGTGGTAGATTCGTTGGTTAAGTAGGGCTTTGCGCGGAAACACTTGAAGCGAGGTCTAAATCTCTCAATTTATTATTTTTTGGGGGTTATCTAATCTAAGTTAATTCATAATCTTAAGTCAAGCCTTCGTAATCCTATGTTAGTTCTAATCCTAATTCTAAAAGGTAAAGGGGGGTTCAGTTGAGAGACTGGCAGGGTTTGTTTGTGACTACAATCAATTCAAGACACTTTTACCCATGCAAGCTAAATTAAAGAAGATTAATAAGAGCGGCGGCGATCATGATAGAAAACTGTTATTAGCCATCATTAATCCGATTAGAAGTTGGTTTGTTTATTCAGTGCAATGATTACTTATCTCAAAGAGGCATGTCATTCTTAGACTTAGGCGAGACTTCATCCTAAGACCTAGACACATTATATCTGTCACAATTAAAGAATCCACATAAAGCATCCTTATACCTGATTATAATATATCTTAGGGATTAAAGCAATGGTGATCTTGTTAAACCCTAGCTCATAGAAACTTTACCTACTTACTGCTTAATGGCAATTTATACTCTAGTAGTCCACTTGTTAAACTATCTAATGGAACCAGAACATTATTTGTTGAATTATCTAGATTTACCTACTAGTCAACATGTTCAATAAACCAAAGGCAATTTTCGTTAACTAGTTAAGCCAGAAGCGTATACTTAGCATGATTTTAGAAGGACAATATTTGTGATCCTATTATTCTAGATGTATAAATCACTATATAGAGAGAGCTATCCCAGTATCTAGATTACTTGGTCTGTATCACTAGATCCAGTTGAATGATAGGTTGCATACAAAAGCACGTAAACAAGTATAATAATAAACATAAACATGCATACATCGATAAATTAAGAAATCGAGATATAAATAAAACCAAACATTCAGATCTTCATAATAATGGCTAATACCCAAAGGTATTA
>BQNB010052983.1:0-17093 GCA_026074375.1 Tanacetum coccineum
TGACTAGAAACCTAATTGTATTCCTTAAACTATGTGAGAATAGTTTACTACTTTACTCCTTTATATGCAACCAACAAAATGCTCACACAAATTTACGCATAATATTAGGCATGTTTTTAGTAAACGGGAAAATATACGAATCTTTGACTCAAATGTATGTGGCCTAAATGCAGTACCCCGTGACTGTTTCCGACCCTTTCCATGACCACCCCCAAACGTGTACCCATCGAGGTTTGTCCCCTATACATCTTGTGAGGAGATCAATTGCTTTACCACCAAGCCTTTGGTGTTCGTGAAAACTAGACAAGTTTTCGGTCATCCCAATAATTTACCATATATAAAAATATAACCATAGAAAACGTCAAAAAAAGGGGGATGTATACTTGACTTTAAGGCATACTACATTCTTATTCCCGAATCCTTTGTGTTTTAATGGGGTATGTGACCACTTTTGTAAGAGGGAGGGGTTTTTTGATGTGATAGTGTGGTATCATAGAAAAAGTGATGACATGGCAGCACTTTTTGCCCATGCTTGAAGCCATGAGCCCACGATCCCCAGCTGTCTAAGTGTCGATAGTTTGTCCAAAAAGAAAGTGTCCACTTGCAAAAACTACAATTATTAATTCACCACTTTACCTATTTTACCCTTAAATACTTTCTATACCATAAAAACTCCATTTAACTGATTCATTAAATGCATGGCTAAATATGACATTTCATGAATCTACATTTATTATACATATCATAAAATGCACAAAATTTGTCAATGGACACTCTTTTCGGGTATATAACATTGGATTAATTGATATACAAGATTAAACTGGGAAGACCTTAACAGTTTGTAATCAAGTAAATGAAACTCATAATTAGCAGGGTTAATGGCATGTAATAGCAACGTACTTTCCAATTTGAGCCGTTATCAGATATGAACTTTAAAAAGTATCACAATACCCATCCAACTTTCAAAATTTGTGCTATTATCATACTTTTGATGACGTGGCACTGACGTGGCATACCTGAAAGTCTGACACGTGACACCATTTATAACATGACACGCCATCAAAAGTATGATAATAGCACAAATTTTGAAAGTTGGATGGGTATTGTGATACTTTTTAAAGTTCGGGCTCAAATTGAAAAGTACGTTGCTATTATATGCCATTAACCCTAATTAGCATTTTAAAAAGAATAAAGAAATACCTGCTAGAAATGTAATACCGTATGATTTTGAGTTGGAGAAATGGTTCTTCAGTTATTGGAGTTGCGGTTTTTTAGAAGCCTTATTTTAAAAGCCCATTCATATGTCCGCGTGACAAACGAGACTTATTTTATAAGCCGTCTTATTTTAAAATAATCTAAGCCCCCCCATAAGCCCAACAAACACACGCCATTAATATATATAAATTTCTAATTTTTTTTATTTTCAAAAGCTATTGATAGTATAATATAATCATACTCCGTTAGTTTGGATTTGTTAAAGAACCCTAAAAAAAGGGGGCCTGTTTGTTTACTCGGGGGTTTTGGGCTTGAGATAAAGATTGGGGTTGAAAATAAACTTTTGGTATAAGGGTGTTGGGTTCAGATATGGTCATCATGTCTTGATATTCTACTTTTTGTAATGGAGACACATTAGGTAGGTTTTTAAAATAGACATTGGCTTTGCTTTCTTGATATTCGAGAACAAATTCTCAACCACAAAAACCAGATACATAATTTATTTCAAATCTATTTTGTAACAATTTTACATTTTGGGTCCAGCACTTTATATATATTCTTCCTCTTTATAATTAAAATTAAAATAATATATATGTCAACATCTGATCTCTAACTCGAAGCAAAAACAAACAAGTTTTTAAAACACCATACATGTTTATCAGGTTAACACCCTTTTATCCAATAAAAGGTGGTACACACCTAGTCCATAAATGTCGAGTTGCTACCCATTTTGCCAGAGTAACATCCAAATATCGTGCCATGTTTTTTGTTCTGCATTTCTCCTATTCTTGTGTTGTCTCAAGATCGTTACCTCTTTACAGTTCTGTAGAATGCTTACATGTTTCTAATATCGTTCTTTGTATCTGTCCCCCTCTCTGCTTTTATGCCCTTAAATATGTGTATGTCAGTTCTATGTCAACTCTCCTGTTCTTTTGGACTTTGAGGATTAGTTCTACAGTTTTTGCACTTACAGTTTGCTATGGACTTTTTTCTTGTAATGTATGCTTTTGGGCATTCTCTATAAATGTTCATGTGACCCTCTGTGAGCGAAGTTCTGGTAACCTTGCAAATGAACTTGACATACATAGTAATCTTGGGTGTTTGCTTTTCTTTTCTTTTTTGCACGATCTAAATGCGCATAAATATCTTCATAAGTTTCAAAGAGTCTTACAAAACTAAGTAACATTTGTTCAAAAAAAAAAAATCATTATCATTGTTTTCCTTTTTTTGTGTAACCCTGGTTTCCAACCTTTTGGCCGACTAATGCATGGGGTTTGAACCCACCGCCAGAGACTAATTATCATTGTATAATTTAGATTATGTGTAAATCAACAATATTTGACACTGTAGTTTTTCGTATTTATCAAAATAAAAGTTTCTCAGGTCAATCCAACCCGATTCAACCCATTACGTGTACACAACTCTTTTTGATCCCTTACCTAAACCGACAACCCGCCCACATTTCACCAGTACTATATTGTTTAATATGCTTTTTGCTGGTCGATCAGTTATGTGCCCATATAATTGTTATCATGTGCATTATAATTAGTTGTTGACTTGATTAACATACAGCTTTCTGGTCCTTGCAGATCCCTTGTGAGCATGCCTTTTGCCTGGACTGTGCTAGGAGTGACTCTTCATGTTACTTGTAAGACTAAATAAGAGCTATGTTTCGTATATGTATTTACTTTTGTACTTCATCTGTTAACATGGTGTGTAAGTTTCTTTTGCTAAAAGGCTACTACTAGGGGTGGTAAAATGAGGTTTGCGTAACGCGTCGAAACAAGTTTTATTTTGGGTATGGGTCGTGATGTTCACCCAACACACTGACTTAACTTTTATAAGTTTTTTTTTTAATATATTTTTCGTGAAAATTATGGTTTGAATTTTTTTGGTTATTTCAATGATAATCTTAGATATAAGATAATGATTTAGGGGATTTGATGCATTATAAATACACTTTGATCAACTTTCGATATGTTTGACCCATTCTAGTCATTTCATGTTTAGCTAAATTATTTGATATTGCCCATTTGGCTAGATAAAGACACAAGATAAACCAAATCGACTCATTTATAACTCATAAGTAAATGAGAGTATCATGCAACAATGCTTTTTATGGGTCAACAACTTTCATCAATATGAGCAACACTCTTTAATGGATTGATTGGATTTGTGGTTAATCCTAAGCTGTATTTAAGCTGATGCCTCAAGCAATTGATATTATGACATGTAATTAGTTTAAGGCTATGTAAGCCCAACTAAATATATACTATATAATTATAGATTTATAATGCAGTTACTTCTATGAAATGACTGATTTAGGTATTATTGGTACAATCATTTCAAGATTCAAAAGATAATGTATGTTAAGAAAAGTTGGAAGAAGTCTCGATTTTCGATTTAGTGTTTCTTTTACAGTTTCACAAGTCAGTCTATCCAAATTACATCCCTCTATGTTTCACAGCGTATTCATAAGGGCCAGAGCTGCAATGTCAAATAGTTTATATTTATTATGTTATTACGCTTGTTCGCATTTGATTCAGCTCAATGTAATTTGACTACAAAAGACATGAACATATATGTACTTTGGGCTATATATGGCAACTTAATTTACGTAGCCAATTAAGAGGTTAAAATGGATTAATGTCGTCTATTAATAAGTTGCTAATAACATATGTTTGCTTTAAAGTTTTGATGCCTTATCCCAGATTGAGACTTTGACCTATTTGTCATAGTATAGATCCCTAAGTTGACCATGCTAAATCTTCCCGAGGACCATGACAGATTATGTGAACCTAAAAGTTGTGGTTTGTTGTTATTAGGGGTGTTCAAAAAAACCGAGAAACCGACGAACCGAGCCGAACCGCTTAATCCGAAACCGAAAAAACCCGAAACCGAAAAAACCGAAACCGAAAAAACCCGCTTATCACGGTTCGGTTTCGGTTTTTACTTTTAGATATCCGCGGTTAACCGAACCGAACCGTGCATATTATACATGATTGTTTTCTAACTAATATTCATACAATTGTACAAGTATTAACCATATTATTGCACTAATGTTATTCCATAACGACTTTTTAGCTCCTAATGTAAACATTGTGAAAATATATGTGTGAAAATTCATGAATGGGATCGTAATTTATAAAGGACGAATAAGTATTATTTTGTTAATATGTTATGTACGAATATTTAAATGCAATTATTGTAACGAAATAAATTTATATGAGTTTTATCTACTCAATGTCATTTGATTTTACTAGAATGACATTTAATGCTTTAGACCATGTTATTTTTTATACGGTTAAACTTGATTAAACGTAAAAAATGGTTAACCGTGAACCGAACCGTGGGTAACCGCTCACTTCGGGTAACCGCTCACTTCGGATACCCGCTCACTTCGGGTACCCGCATGTCCGGTTACCCGCCTAGTATGGTTCGATTTCGGATAGTAAAATTAATTACCCGCCCAGCAACGGATAGTTTAAATCTTCCAACTAACCGAACCGAACCGCCCCGCGAACACCCCTAGTTGTTATCCCTGCATGCAATGGTTAATGACCCACATACACTTTTTTGTACATATTTTATACGCATTAACAAATATTGTGTGCTTTAATCTCATTTACTATTACAATTACAACTACAAATCAAAATATATAATCCGATTATTTGAATAATACGATTCAGGAGTTTGTGTGCAATATAAATAGACTTTGAGCTGTTTCAAGGAGTTTGACATACAATCTATTTGACCTGTTGAGATAATACACAACCCACAATAACCTGCCAATGAGTGTCTAGGTTGAAATCGACACCTGTAGCTAAACTTGTAAAGCTTGACCAATACCCAAATGTGAATTAGAATGTTGTCTTTCAGATAACCTTTATTTTCAATATTTTGGAAAAAATTGTACTCCCAACTTTTATTGGACAAAAAGGAAGTACGGGCCTGAAAGTAAACGTTGGTCTGTAATTTCTTTCTTTTCTAAGAATATCTTTTTTATTGTGATAGACAATCAGTATTAAGTTATTTTTTTTGTATTTCTTCTACTTGTTACCCAGGTGTGATGATCGTATTCAGAAGATCCAGACGATTAAAATGATGGAAGGAATCTTCGTATGTGCAGCTCCACATTGTCTTAAGTCATTCCTCAAGAAAGCCGACTTTGAGGCTCATGTACATGCTGTCCATGCGGATCTTATTAATTCAACTCCCCAGAAAGATGGAAATGAGTCCGAAGCTGTAAGTGCTAGGAAACCAACAACATCTGATTCAACGGTTCAAGCCCCTACACCAAGGCCAGTCCAAGATGGTGAAGAACGCACCCCTCGGTCCCAACCTCCTCCACTTCGCCCACTCGTACAGCCAAATCTTAACCCACCACAGACTGATAACAGACCCCATGGTTTTGATGGTTCAATGGCAGGTGATCAGCAACAAGGTATTATACCCCAGGCTTCTTATGCCCAGTACCCTCTGAACGCCCTCCAGCCTCCCAACTTTGTAGTACCTGTCAATCCAAATGTAATGGGTCCCACATCTTTTGGTCAACCACCTTATGTTGGTGGTCAGGCTCCTGAAACAGGTGTGGAACAAGGAGCGTTGTTGGGGTATCCACAACCTTGGAATGTTGTACCAAATGGTGCACCATTTGACCCTTCTATGATTATGAACCAAGGTGGTTTCTTTCAAGGTGCTCCACCACCAAATATTGCACAAGGGGGAAACGCGAATGACTTGAGGGATGGAAGGGGAAACTTACTGCCACCACCGCCCACTCTAGCTCCACAATTTACTCAAATGCCAGGCAACTTCTATGGCGGCGACTCAAATAATCATGGACAGGGATATGGGTGGCAACAAGATAAGCGTGACAGTTTTGGAAATGGTCAAGATTGATTTAAGTTTAGTTTGGTTGGTATCATGTTTTCTAGTCTTAAAGACAGTTTAGAACCTGTTGGTTTTGATATAAATCAAGAACGCTCCTATATATTCATGGTTTTTTTTCCTGCTTTTCTGTTAGCATCTTCTTTCAAAATATATACTCTTTGTGGTTATATTTTTTTCCCTATATTAACACATTTATCCAAAAATATGCGCTGCACACGGTATATACTGTATTCCGGAACTAGTGGTGAGTAAAATGATAATATTGTGTTAGGCTCTAACCTCTTTTGTCCAAGTTTGTACAAGTCCTAGGTAGTCATATAAATAAGAGAGATTAAACACTTTTCTAGACAAGAAATGTTTTTCAGAAGGAACTTGTGAATTATCTAACATTAACTTTGTCACAAAGTTCCTACATTAATTAGTTTCATTATATAAAAAGTTATAGTCGCTTAATTACATACGTGCTCTCAAATGCAATAAAAAAGCCGCTTGGCTATAATGCTTTGCCAGTGGCAAAAAAAACCACCACCAACCTTCTAGGTTAGTTATAATAAAATATATGCTCGTAAACCATATATTACAGTGTTTAGGAATTTTATCGAACATTTTTACACGCCGATCTCTAATAAGTTATATACTTAGGTGGAAAAGAGAATCAAATCCCATGCATGGACAACTTGCTTATGGCATATACAGATCCAATTCATACTCATGTTTGTTGCGCTGAAAGAATGGAAATATGGTGAATCATTCTCTATCTCTCGATCTTTTTTATTCTTCACAGAAAGCGGATAATCAATATTTATAGAAGATTCCTTTCTCCAGTTCATTCTACTTGTGAATCAATTAAAAAGCAGCACACACATTATATATTATATATATATATATATATATATACTATACTATATATAATATATTATATATATATATATATGGGGAGTTCTTTGAGAACCATTTCTTTTACAGATTCGCTATCAGAACCATTTTAAACCAATAAGAATTTAGTATTATTAGATATTTTTATTTAATTCAAAAGGTTATAATAGTCAAAACACATTTTCATTTTTTTAAAATTTTTTAATTTAAAATCGTTTTATAATTTCTTTAATTTTTGGAATTAAAAAAAATATTTTTTTAGTTTTATATATTTTTTTTCAAAATACATGCATTTAGAAAAAAAATTAAGGTGCATTCTGTATATAAATGTTCCTTTTTTTAAATATTGTAAATTTATAAAGGTTTCTTGCATATAATTATTTAGACATGAAACTTGTTTTTCTTAAAATGAAATTGCATATATGTTTCTAGTGGACATTTTATAATCTTTGAAATTTATAACAAAAAACATAAACATACACATGTAACCTTTAAATTTATATCAAATTAAGAACACAAATATCATATACAAATTTTGATATTAAATACAAATACAATTCAAAAACAAAAGTATTATTAGATTCATTATAACATATGTGCAGGTCTTCTAAAAACATATATGCACGCCTTTCGGGAACATATGTGCACGCCTTTCGAAAACATATGTGCACGCCTTCTAAAAAACAAGTGCATTCGTAGACCATCTTCATCACACACCGTCGTTCCTATGATATGTATGAAAAAAAGCATTTATAAACAAAAAAAAACTAGTTAAACTTTAATCAACCAAAACAAGCATAAAGTACTAAACAATATTTATTTAAAATATACAATGAGGAATCATTTTAACTCATAAAGTAACCTGAGCTTGAATAGGGTAGTGCATGACATTATCTACTAATCTATAATAATAGGAACATAAAAGCTTCCTAGGTATATCTATTCGTTCTTGGACAGAGTTGGAAACACCATGGGTAACAATATCTACTATTGTAAATGATCAAAAATAAACAGGCCTTGCTCAAAAAAATGTACACATGCACAAAAAAAAAAACTCTAGTATATAACCAAGAGTCAAGTTTTAAATGCTCAAAAACATCATAATCTTGTCAAGTACAAATTAAAGCGCAACCTTTGTACAAAATCTATTTAGTACCAAAAAAACCCATATTTGAGCTCAAAATACTACTTTACTAGTCTAGTGCAAATTTAAATATATCTGGTTTGTTGTGGCAGTTACGAACATCAATTGGAAGTGTGTGAAAAAGAAGGCATAATAAAAAAATAAAGACCATGTTAGCTATCTAGTGTGAGCCGAAAAATACAACACAAAAATCAAACTCTAGGCACATAAAACATATATGCACTCTATCGAGTTTAAATTCTATAAACTGTAAAAACATATATGTACAACTTAAAGTATTAAACCATTACGGAGTAATGCTTAATCAAATCTCGTCTATTTTTCTAATAAACCATTTAACAAAATAAATACTAGCTATATCGACTCTGTTCAATTAGCAATCCCGCTTGTGTATCCCATAATGTATCCTAGTCCAGATGTTGACTAATTATGCTAATTGTTTAAGACTAATATAGAACAGGAAAAAAAGTTGACATTTGCAATGTTAGACTAATACAATACAATGAATTAAATAAAATCATATCGACTTTAAAATGTTAAAAATGTAAATACTAAATACCTAAGGAACAGATCTAGCAAATGCGTCCTCTTGTCGAGTCGAACCGAATGAAATGCATTGGTTTTGTTTATGATATTGGATCAACTAGCTAGTCCACAAAGACCACTCCAATTGCAAGGCTCTTATCAGATGAACAACATGTGCTCTTCGGATGGTTTCCGGACCAGCCACAAATAGACCAATGAATTTTAGTTTGCCTTCTTCAACCAATTTCTTCAGTTCTCTCATCTACAAAATAAAGACAATACTTGATGGTTCCTCTTTATAATCTAACAACATGGAATAATAAAGATCATAAAAGAGGAACTAACTGTGATTTCGATAGGAACACTTGTATCGATGGGATGAACATAATAAACATCAACATAATCAACATCAAGCCGCTTCAAACTCGCTTCAAAACAAGCCCTTACAAACTCTTGTTCTCCATGCACTTCGGCCTTACCATGTATGAGTTATAGATGTCGCATCACTCCCTTCAATGAGTACATGTATGAGTTACACACAAACAATTAAAATCACACTCTAATCGCTACAAATAATACTAACAACATTAGGTTAGTAATTAGATTAACGTATACACTAAGAATATAATAACCTTGTCAACCCTCCATCATCTTCATTGACTATCAACCAACAAATCAGAATATGAGATTAAAACAAAAAAGATCGATGCAAATGTATACTTTAGTGGGTTTTTGTTGTTGTTGGAGGCGGTTATGGACCTGTAGAAAAAGGAGGCGTAATAACCAAGAATGAAACGTGACTATGTATTTGACCTAATCTTATTGACAGTTTCTAAAAATTAATAAATTCGAAATTCCTTTATTACCCTTAACTGATTAGATATTATTTACCTAGCACTCCTTTTAATTACAATAGTTACACTAATGGCACAAGTCATCTCATCCATTGATGATATGATCTAACGGTTTAAAATTGGTTCTGTAGGTTCTGACAAAATCATTTTTGTAGGTGCATCTAAAATGTGTGGTTGTGGTTTTTTCTTATCATTCTCATTTTAAGTTTTCTTCTTATTTGATCATATATATATATATACTAGCTACGTAACCCGCCCGACGGGCGGGTTTGTTTCAGAAATTTGTTTAGACAAAAGGTGTGTGTGACTTTGGCTTAATAAATGCAAGTGTTTACGGCCGTAAACGGATCAAAGGGCTGGTGTTTTATGGGCCGGCCAATATTAAACTGTTCTGTTAGGTCCGGGTCGGTCTGTTTTGGGCTCGTCAATATGTCTGTTTTGGGCTGGTCAGTATCGTGTCATTACAGTTTCAAAAAACTCTTTAGTTATGTCCTGGTTGGTGTGTTTTGTTCTCGTTAATATAGTGTGATAGGAAAGAAGAAACACACTTAAATTATGTTACACCAAATTGAAACACATTAAGAAGCAGATATATAAATTCGAAAATGAGCATAAGATGATAGTATTAATTTAACAAATGATTTACATACACTATTATAATTATTGAATAAAATGTATACTGACTTGAATAGGTAAGGACACACCAGCAACTGCAATTCCTAAAACAATATCAATGGAATGTGCAGTATGTGCTAAAAGGATGCAAAGAAATTGATTACATGGTCCTGGTACTATCCGATTCATTGTTGGAACAGGGTAATTTTGGATACCAATGTATTTGACGGGTCAAGATACAGAACCTGAAGTACTGGTGATGGTCTTAGATTAACCAATGCGACACCGTTGATTTTTGAACCATCATCATGTTAATATACATTTAGCATACACTTTAATACTTACCCTTTTAAATGAGTTCCGTTTTTCAGATTCTTCTCTGTTCCACCAAGCACGAGTAAAATAATTGCTTTCTTAATCCATGAATGCCCATAAATTGAAGGTGCAAGTCATCTGGAAAGAAGTTCAAATGTGTCTTCTCTCTCAGATATGCTATAAGCACAGTCCTACATAGAATAGTAAATCGGTTAATACTATAGATTATAGACATTGTTTGCTATAAAGACAGGGGGCGTTATTGCTGGCTTTGAACAAACCTGAATACTCCATTAACACTACCTTGAATTAAACCTAGAATAGCTTTGTATATTCCGACAATTTCCACACGGTCTCTAGGATTGCATGAGTCAACCGGATCATCTTCAGCTATGACATTAACGGTTCTTGGTAGTTGGCCAGTAGTAGAAAAAGTGCTAATGCTAAAAAGAAAATGATCATTAGTATTGAAGAAAAACCATCAAATGGTCAATCAAGAAGCCAACATCAGTGTTCCGAACCAACCAACCCTTCAAACAAAACATAAATTTCAGAAGTGGAAGGGAACTTGGCCAATAAATGAAGCGGAACAAAAAAGAAACAAATAAACAGTTTAATCAGAAACTTGATATATGAAGCTTCAAGGATCCAACCATCTAGCATCTTGCCACATCACATGTATGCACAATGATTGATAGTGGATATCATAAGCAACAGAGCAAGACACAGTAATATAATCCAATGAAAAAATTGTTAAAAGCAAACCAATCTTTAATAGTGTATGCCCAACGGACGAGTTTGATTCATAAATGTTTTTTGAAGATAATTTTGTGTTTGCGTTAACATAAAATCCGACTTCTCTTTTTCGTTTCTTTATCGAGTAGTTGTTACATATTAGGTTTTGTGAGCAACATTACAATGTACAACATAACATAAGCAATCAGCCAACTTTTATTCAGCCACAATGGACAAATTTTTTAAGGGTCCGGCAGCTTGTTGACGGTTGAAAGTTCTTGCCTTCCTCTCCATTCCTTACCCGACTTTAATGTAATGGGTTTTACCACTGCTGCAGCCTCCACACATGCTTGTACTCCTCGTCTCCAATATTGACCATAGCCTTTGCTTTCTTATCCCACGGGTTCCACACCACTACAAAATAAAATGAAGTTTTATGTACCTCACTGCTTTTCGTAATTGCTTTGCCTCGGGGTGTCTGATATGATCAGGCCACTGATTATACTATGAAGATATATTCACCAACACTCTTAGACAATTTTATAATTAAGTAATAGGATTACATCCCGTAGTAAAATTGTGTTACTTAGTAAATTGGCAACAATTAAACTTACGAAAATTACTGTTTATGCTATGAAGGTATATCCTTTTTATAATTTGTAAATTGTTTTTATGGATAACATTAGTAAAAAAGTAATAGGATGAAAGCACAACTTCTACCAGATCTATGAACTATAACAGATCCCCATACTCGAAACCTAAAGCCTTAAGTTTCTCGATCCATTGATGGTAACTTGTTTTTTATAAACTCCAAAGTTGTAGGCATCTTAATGAAAAACAAAGGGTAATGATTAATGAAGGCGAAAATTATGATTTCTGACCCATCGACTCGTTCCTTTGATCTGCTGCTCTAGCTTTACTTTCCACACCCATCTAAGTTACTATATCAGATTCATAGACTCAATATCTTAATTTCGCATCATGACCAATCCACGCTTGCCATACAAGTAATTATCAGTGAATACACAAAGAATTGAGATCAATATAATGACATTATCAAAAATTATACACTTCATTTTTACACGAAAGATGAAACAGAATTATTTATGAGATGTTTTATGGTAACTAAAACACTATCTTACAAAAATATTATTTTCAATAAACCAATAACATCATGGGAGGTTTCCGGTTACTCCATGGTGCAAGAGTATTCCCAAAAAGGTCTGTGTCTTTATATGGCAGTTGTATCATGGGAGGTTTTTGGTTCGCACTATTCTCGATGACATTGGTATTGATCTTCATACTCTCTATGTGTCCTAGTTGTAACGACGTCAGTCGAATCTTTGATCAATGAGTTTTTTGTTTTTATGCCAAAGGTTCATTACTTAGGAAGCGGGTATTCGAATGGAGGGCCTTAGAAAATATAGTTGTATTCTCGAACAGGATGTTCTTAAATCTAACTTGAATTAATTCTTTTAACTGTATAATAGAGAGAGATGGAAAGCTAAGGATTTGGTCCACAGTTAAAAACATTATATGGAGGCAATAGGAACCAGTTGATATTTAGAATGGAACAGTTCGCCATGATTCCGATTTATTTAAAAAGTTCAGTTGCGACCCTTCGAATGGATTTCACAGCCCGGAATCCCGAAAACAGGACAGGAGAACGGGAAGAGTGGTTTGGTGGTCCCGATTCGATCGTGTTTAATTGGTCTTGCTGGATGTTGATGTACTTCTGGGTGGTGGGTTGTTTCTTTTCTGGTTGTTGTTCTCTTTTGGCTAGGTTTGCTTGTGTATGAGGCTAGTTTGTCTCCAACCCCTTATCTATATCTTATAGAAAGGGGTTTGCGCCTTTCTTTTTCTTTATATACTGGTTTGTTTGTGGTTGTGAGTTTTAATTAATATATATTTTTGCCCTTAAAAAAAAATAATAAACCAATAACATCGATTTGTCTCCACAAATTTCTTTTCCTTATGAATGGTTGAAACAAAGTTATATCTCATGTCGCTATACACTTTGAAAAACCCACCCAATTTATCCACCATTGCCAAATAAATATAATATATTTGACCCTGAACTTGTTTTAGTATGTTGCCAAACTGCCCACTTTACCATCTATTGTTGGCTTAATTAACAAGCTTAAAATCCAGTCTACATCTTATATAAGCCCTTTAACTGAAAGGTAAACAAATTAATTTACAAGAGAGGGGAAAACCCAAAGCCTATTTTTTACGGTTGATGAGCTTATATTTTATGTAAGTCCATAAGCTCATAAGGAAGCCCTAAAAACACGCATATTGGCTTTTCCAAATCTTAGTCGCACGACCGTAAAATAAGCTAATCCAAACACCCTCTCAACACATCAAAAAATTATGTTACACCAAATTGAAACACATTAAGAAGCAGATATATTTTAGAACAGAAACATATTGTTGGTTACATGATGACATTTCCGTGTTTAAAAATTAATGTTTCAAGGTGTACTCACTTAACTTTTTAGTAGTTGAAGTTACAATCAAAAGGAACACATGTGGCAGGAAAACTAATATTTGTAGACTCACTTGTGCACAGCTCAAGGGGAGATAGCCTACCATGACCACAACTATTATCCACCTACCCAGTCTTATTACAAAGCAACATCAAGTAGCTCCGTGCACCATAGCAGTCAAATTTTTATCAAAAGAACAGTCTAATCCACAACATGGAACCAAAGGCTATTAACTAAAATGAATAGCAGAGCCATTTGTTTTACGGGTCAAATAGTGTGGAAACTATTGTTGCAGGGCTACATGTTTCGCATAGTTGGGTCAGCTAGATAATAGCTATATACATGGAGTAGGCATTAAAACGTACGTACCCAAGGTCATATGATAATGTAAGGCTGCAAAAGCTTTAGTATATCAGTGCTCTACATATTCTAAAAAATCACAAACTAACTATCGTTTAATGCGACAATGACATTTTTTCATCACTCATTTGAAATTCTTATCAAGTACAATAGAGCTTACATGACATAACTGATCAGGTAATGTATTTCAAAGAAAGAGCAGGCTGCAACCATCGCCTAAAGTGTGTCAATAGAGTCTGAAAAAGAACAACCATAAACTCATTCAATCACTAATTTTAAAAGGCCATTTTTCCTTTTTATTTTTCTGATATTTTTGTAAGGATGGTGGGTGGTCACTAAATCAAATATTAACAAAAGAGAAGATTCTTAATAGAGAAGATACAAAAAAATTACCAAAATTTCTACGTGCCTCTCAAGTCAGCTTTGGGTTGTGTTTCCGTATATCTGACATGTGATAATATACGTGAATTTGAGGTCTTCTTAAGCTCTTTCACCAGGACTAAAATTGAACCCTTCTGTATATGTGGCTTCATTAGCAGGAAGTGCTGCTTCTATATTTAACATACATATCCCATGTAAATATTTTAACATTCCTGATAATGACGCTTCATACCATTTTGTTTGCATAAAACACCAACAACCTAAATTTATTAATCTTTATCTTTGTATTACTTGTCCGATCCCACTTTAGAATTTTTTTTAATTCGACAAACTGAATCCACAAGCAATAAAAGGTGTGCCCTAAAATATTGGCGCAATGCACCAGTTGTGTGGTAAGCAAACTACTTTTCTGATGATGTCAAGGTGTGTCAGATTGTTGTTTCAAGTGGTGGATGATATATTAGATGTGACTAAGTCATCTGAGGAATTAGTCGAGGTTGTTTGCTGAGGAGTTGTTGGCTGAGGCAAAGCAACAGTTGGAAAGGTTTTAATGAGAGAGGGGTGTGGCGCTGTTGGTGGCTTTGACAGAGTATATAGCTTACCGCCAGAATTAGGATGTTGATTTGGATATGTTGTAACTTGTAAAATTGGTTTCACCTGCAGAAAAAAGATAGTGAATTAGATTTAATATATAGACTGGTTTTGGATTTACAAAGATATGAACATTGAATGGTGAATTTGGCTTTCTAAGAACACAAATGCATAAACTTAAAACTAATCAATATTCAAATCATGATTAACGGACCGGTCGGAATCCTAACATTCAAAGGAGAATCAGAAGGTACCTCCTCCTTTTGTTGCATGATAGCCCTATACACTAAAGGAATTAGACAACGTGGAATTCCCCAAATAATCCTATATGGTGGCTTCGAGTTTACTTCATCAAACTCCATGCATGCATTTTCAAAGGCGCCATTGCTGTTTGAGGTAAATTAATAACATATGAACCTGTAGTTGAAGAGAAAGAGAGCTATTATTTCCTACCTGTACTTAAGGGTTTTAAGTTCACCATGATGGGTGGTGGCCATTGTCAGCAACCCTACAGCTTTAGCAAAGCATTCTAGGAGTGACATCCCCAAAGCAGCTCCTTCTAAAGGATTCGTACCAGCACCAACCTAAAACATGCCGACACTTACCCTCAATCAAACAATAGCCTTTGGTTGTTTTGCGAGTTCGTTTCGTTAGAGTTTTTCTGTTCTTTTTTCGTTCTTTGTTTTTTGGATCGTTTTTGCGTGCATATCGTCTGCTAGTTTCTTTCTAGCATTTTTTTAATGAAATTCCATTTGCCGTTAAAAAAATAATAATTTGAGTGATATACAATAGCAAAAGAAATTTGGCACACATCATTCGAAAAGTATCTTTTCCGAAGTAAGTATATGGGTAAAAATGTCACTAGAGATTAACATAAGTTAATATGTAAAAATGTCACTAGGAAAGAAAGATAACGAGAGTTTGTTAACGCCATGCGGTTTTAGATCACAATAAAAAACCCGAGAAATCGATAAGTCAAATTGAACCGTAAGCAGCATCTCTACTTTAGGTAGAGATATAGCTGTCTACGTCTCAACCTCTCTCATACATCGCGGAATACGGTATTGATACTCATAACTTGTGAAAGACACTAGTGTGTGTTAAATTACTTATAATTATTTAAATATTTAGATAGAAAATTTTATTTATATTATACACGATACGGTTAATCGCAAACCGAACTGTGATATGGATGACGTATAATAGGTATACCAGGCCCCTGGGCCTGAACCGTATTATCACAATGGGCCTCAGGCCCAACCAAGCAAGTAAAAGCAACAAAAAGCATATTGAGCCAGAACTAAGCCCAATTCTGTATTGGCACGGCTCGAAAGAAGCAAGCCGGACGTGACAAACCCTTCGCCGACCGACAAGCGTCCGTGGAAGGGAATTAGCGTCCGCAAGTCACGATTACAAGCGGATCCTTATCTAACACGGGTCCCACTTCGGCCTAATAACATAAATGAGCGAAATACTAGGAAAACCTAATATTTGGCTCACCTATAAATAGGGGTATTCTGACACCCCACAATGTACGTTTTCTGATCACATTTTACACACATACACTATGACATTCTCTGACAAAACATGAATACTTACTCTCACGCCGGAGTATAATCGTGGGGTCCGTCCCCACGGTAAGACTAACGGCTTATCTTTACTTGTGCAAGAAACCATCCAAATTACTTGATTTAGTACAAGATCCAACCCATTTATAGCTTGCTGGCCCGACCCAACAAGCGATCCAGATCCAATTCAAACCCATAACACAAATTGTACTAACAAGTTGGCGCCATCCGTGGGACACGAACGCAACTACGTTCCCTAAAATACTCACCATGAGCACACATTCTGGTCCTTCTCCTACCACAAACTCGTCCGCCGTGCGGAACACGATGGGAAGAGGAAAAGAGAAATAACAAGAAAACCCAAATGATCCCGCATCCGATGCAGCTCTTAGAGAATTTTGTGAAAAGAACTACAATCAGTTGCTGCCAATCCTCGCTGAAAGATGCACCAAGAAAAAGTGCAACAAGAGAAGCTGAAGGCAGTAAAAGCTCATCTCAACTTTGAGGAGACCTCACAGTACTCTGAGTCGG
>BQNB010052983.1:17241-40235 GCA_026074375.1 Tanacetum coccineum
CTTGTTGCTAAATGGTTCATTCTGCACCTCTCGTCAACAGAAAGTTCCATCGGTGTCTATGATATTAAAGAAACAGTATCAGAATAGAAAATATGATAAGTGCACATGGTTTTGTATGACCTTAGTGTACCTTCAGACTATGATAATATCAGTTGTGAAGCATAAGCAACAGGAGATCCACCATAAGTTAACATTTCCGATCCTTTAACCTAGCAGAAGAAACAAACAATACAGACAACCCTTGTGAAGATAGTATAAAATTTCCAGATGAATGAACACATGAACAATTGAAAAGAATACAATCAAATCCGTAATTTATACATTCATAAAGCTTAAACTTATACACGGAGATAACATTATGATAATCACACAATACACTAATTGGTATAATAAAACTACACTTGAGTTGATATGTTGAAAAATTCAAGAAACGCTCACACAGTAAAAGCTTTAAAGTTTCATTACGTACCAAATTTAATGTTTTACGATATATGATTTACCTCATGACCATCGAAGTTTGATAGCACAACTTTATGATATTAGGGTTTAATATTAATCCGTTGGGGTCGGCTATTGTTCGTTTTATGATATCCTCAAATTTTGGAGTATATTTTCAATAAAACAGATTAAATTACGTTATTTAGAAATACAAAGCGCATATCAAATATTATCATTATTGTTTTTCATAATAAAACACAATTGGTGGCTTGGCTAAGTTGGTTAAGATTGTTGCATGTTAACAATAGGTCATGAGTTCAAACCTTGCCAATGGCTATATTTTTTCAAAATTTCGAATTTTAGTGTTAAAAATATGTCCATGTCATCGTTGTTTGCGCCATGTCATAGTTGAGGTGGCGTTGAGTCACTATTTCATATTAATCCAGTCATAGTTAGCCCCATATATAAGTTATAGATACCTTTTTTGACATGGTCATGAGTAAAAATTAAAAAATATATATTTTTAAGGCTAATACGATTCAGGTATAAACTTGGAACGCCCACCAAAACATAATCATAAATTTGTATCAGTGTCAACCAAATGATCATTTAAGACATGCATGTAATGACGATGTCGATAAACTATGCCAAAGAATGACAGAATGTGCATATTCTGAGAATTGTTTAGCACATAAATATTATGAGACCGTTAATTATAATAGAAGCTAATCATATGCTCAAAAACAAACGTAAAACATCGCTCTTTTTCCGGGTTTCTATTTATTAGGGCTCTCTTTTTACATGTTTCTAAACACGTGTCCTCTGGTGCAATGCAAGCCGACGAAGTTGCAAAGAAAGCGTTGAATGGCATCAAATCGCGATGTATTTTTGTCCCGTGCAATTTTGAAGGATTCTTGCTTGTCAATAGCAATTCCGGGCCTCTCTCCTCAAAGATCATACCTTATGGCGTTTGTTGAGGTTATATCCGCTGGTATTTTACGTATCGCGGGATTGTGTTTTCAGTGGACTTGGTATGGAAGCATTGAGAAGTGGCATGCACAACAGAAATAGTAAGTCTTTGATGAAAATATGATCCATATTGGGTTTTTTGAATTGTGCCCATGCTGCTACGTACTACTTGATTACTTTGTTACCCACATATGCTCTTGAAACACGTATAGTTCTTCATCTTGAGTCGAAAGATGTTCTTAATAACTTTGAAATTATACGATACAGTTGAAAATGTGATACAGTTACTGAAATAGTATCGGAAGAATGCATATAATCAGTTCTATCATGTAGAAGGATAACTTAAGACTATGTTGACTATATGTGATACAGTTAACTGTTGACGTCCCAAATATCTACACAAGCCAAAATAAAGCAAAGAAGAAAATAATATACAACAAATTAATACATACTCACATGAGAGATTAATGTTGCAAGGTTAAAAATAAGGGCGACATGAAGAGTAGTAAAATAGAAAAGATGATTCATATGTCTAATATAATAAAGTAAAATTTGAAATTTAAAAAAAAAATTATAAACCGGATCTTGCTGACCTCATTTTTACCCAAGTGGTGTTTATTTACCTAACTTTCCTATCTAAAAGGACGAATTTAAATGGTTAGGATAAAAAGTAAACATAATACAACGCTAGAAAATAACTAAAAGTTAAATGCACCGTTTGCAATATATATATAATGTACTTAGGGCAACTTGTCCTTTAGAGCAACCCATATAGAGCGACTCGTTGGTGTCTATAAACAAAAAATTGTTAAGTTTTTGTATCCAAACTTCTTAGATTTACAAATACAATATACTCCAACCATATACTACTATACATCAAAGTACTCTCACAGTCTCGCTCATCTCCCGCACTTACCTCTTCATCTACCATGTTTCTCCCCTCTTTGATAAAAACCTTCATTTTCTTCGAGACACATATCAAATCCTCCCTTTTCTTCGACAGACATATCAAAGACAAATTATTTCAGAATGTGGTTCATTAGGGTATGTTGAATTTTAAGTTCTTTATTTTTCACTATTTATAACTATGTTTTTTTAATTGGTGTTGTTACATAGCAATTTCATAATGGGTATTTATTTCGGATTATACTTCGTTATGAGTTATTTTGGATTTATGAATTGGGATTGCTATGACTGCGTTTTGATTTTGGTTCCAATGGGAGCATCTGATACTTTTTTTCTTGACATTGAATAGTGATTTTTTGGCTTCATTTTTAGTTTTTTTGAACTTTGAATACTGCATGCACATACCCATTAAAGTAGTAGGTGTTTTAGGATTGATCTATGTTACTTTGAATATAGAAACCAATTATATTATTCTCAGTTTCATTTATTATTAGGGCGATTATAGAAACCAATTAGAATAGATGTTACACTGGAAGAGTTTAATCTTAGGCTGATTTTTGCATTTGATGTTAAACACATAAATCATGTTTATAAGTCTATCTTGTTATGAAACGCTCGTTTGAAATCATTGCTCTTTTTAGTTTGAGTTTAAATTTCTTGTTATTCGGACATGTTGAAACGCCCCAAAAACAACACGATTTTTTTTATAATTGAAACGCCCCTTTTGCGACTTTAAAATTTGACCAAAAAGTAAAACTTTTAATTTTTGCGGAAACGACATGACTCAAAACTAACAAACCCTTTTGTGCACTAAGGAACCCTTCTTGTGTACAACAACCCCTTCAATGCACTAAAAAACCCTTCTGTGCACTAAAGACCCTTCAATGTACTAAAAACCCTTTTTGTGCACTAGAAACCCTCTAATGCACTAAAAACCCCCTTTTGTGCACTACACACGTGTGCACTTTTACCCTTCTTATGCACAATTGCCCTTCTTGTGCACTATAAGACCATTTTTGTGCACACTTACCCTTCTTGTGCACTATTAACCTTCTTTTGCACTAAAAGACCGTTCCAATGCACTAAAAACCCTCCAATGCATAAATTTCTCAAAATGACCCATAACCCATTTTAAAATGAAATCGATTCTTTAGACTTATATTTAAACCCATGAACACCCCATTAAACTAGAAATATACCGTACACACTTTTCCTAACATTCTTAACCCATTTAACCCAAAATGGGTTAAAATGGACCTTGTTCCAAACACCCCATTTTCTGCACACTTACTTTGTGCACGTTTGACCCATTTTTCCAGAAAACAACCATTACAACATGACATAACATCAAAACTTCTAAAAAATCATTAACATGACATAATACATCATTTTCATAAGCATTTGTGGTCTAAACGACCTATAGTATCCAAAATGGGTAGGTATGGTTATTTACCAAACACCCCTTTAACACTTATATGAGCACACTAACCACATAGTTTTCAACATTCATTTTAACCAATTCAAGACTAGACACAAGACATTAAGAGTATATTTTTATGACTCCAAAATAAAGATGGCCCAAGAAATAACATAAGAAATATACCCAAAAAACAACAATCGACTCTTGGGGCTTCAACTTCACAACTCCTTGATTCAAGGATGGTCTTCTACTTACCAAATCAAAAAACTATCCCAATCACATCAAACTAACTTTTCTCCTTACCTTTATCCGTTCCACTCGAACCTACAAATCATCAACAACTTATCCGTAAGCAAAACGCTTAGTAAGTAACTGACATAAACAATAATCATCATTCATAACTAGTTATTAAACTAGCTATAGCATATCAAGTACATTCACAACATTAACACATACCTTTCATAAGCATATAACTATGCTAACATTTACATTACTAGTAATGGATCCAAAGCTACTTTACATTCATTACTCACAAAACATCATAATACAATGAAATAAATATTATGATAACATTAACATGTTTAGTCAATATACTTACCATGATTTCACCTCTAATATCCTACTTGAAATTCCAAGCTTGATCCTCTTTCACTTCCTATGGGAAAATTAACCTTAATAACACTAATTAGTATATATATGATTCATAACTTAACTACTTCTAATCATAATACCCAAAATCACAACATAACCCTAATTTTCAAATTGGGAATTTTACTTACTTGATATGAGGAATGAAATTAGGAACTCCTAATGGCTTAATTATCCTTTCTTCTTAATCAATTCATCAATTCTTGAATTTGGGCGTCCTTCCTTTTTTCTTAGTTGGTGTCGACACAAAACACACACCTACACACTCTTGAATAATCTGGAATGCTAGATTATTTTTTAATTTTTAAATATTTAGTTATTTAAGTTTGCTAATTGGGCAACACTAGTCCTTTAGGTTTTATTCTTCTTAGTTCTAGCACTTATCTTTTAACCACTTTACATTCTTATTTTCCTAACTTATAACTTTAACATTTTCTCATAAAATACCTTCTAGTCAATTAAATAACATTATTTATATTATAAAATAATACCTCATCGGGGTACGGGTGTTACAATTCATCCCTCCTTAAACGGGATTTTGTCCCTGAAATCTATTCTTGAAATAGGTGAGGATATCTAATCCTCATCTTCCCTTCTGGCTCCCATCTAATGCTTGTGCCTTTACGATGATTCCATTGAACTTTCACTAATGAGATTACTTTGTTACGAAGTTATCTTTATTTCCTTCCTAAAATTGCCCAGGTTCTTCTCGGGCGGTTATTTCCGGATCAATCTCTACATCGTCTAAAGTGATCACGCTCGCCTCATCCATTAAACACTTTCTCAAATAGGACACATGAAAAGTATTATGGATACCTTTCATTTCTTCGGGTAATTATAAAACATAAGCTACCTCTCCAACTCGCTTCAAAATCTTAAACGTACCTATAAACCTAGGACTAAATTTTCCTTTATTCTTGAACCGTAGCACACATTTCCAAGGTGATACTTTCAACATAACGAAATCTCCCACATTAAATTCAATTGGCATCCTCCTATTATTGGCGTAGCTCTTCCATCTATCTTGTGTCGCCTTTAATCTTTCTCGAATAGTCTTAATCTTTTCCGTTGTTGCCAAAACTACGTCCGTGCTTGCCAATTCTCTACTCCCCACTTCTTCCCAACATACCGATGTCAGAAACTTTCTACCATAAAGCATTTTATATGGTGGCATTTTGATACTCGAGTGGTAGCTATTGTTATAGGCAAATTCTACTAAAGGTATGTGATCATCCCAATTACATGTTGATCCCTTCTTGACAGATCTTACTTAGCTTGTTAAAGCTTAGTTATATTGAATAGATCCAAGACAACTATAGTAGAGTATAGGAAAAAGTAATAATGATTGAGATTTATAAGACTATGCGTGAATCTAGTTTGAAATACTTAAGAAGATAATTGAAATAGTAAAACAAAAGATCTTGTAGTAAACTTTAAATATATTGAATACCTATTTGTGAATTAACAAAATAGCTCTGAATTACTAACTATGATTGCTATGCAGTCTATGAATATTGGTTGCCTCGCAAAACAATATTGACGTCGAACAATGGAAAGTTCGTTCATTAATTCTTATTAGGTCTCGGTTATAATAGGCTAGTATGGTAATCGGGCTACTTAAATCGTAAGCTTAAAACCCGGTCACGTTGTACGGGCGTAAATCCCAAGTAAACCGAGCCCGGCCCGTAGAAATTACTAAAGGCATGAAAGCCTTTTAGTTTTGAAACATATACACCTCCTCAAGAAAAGGTGTAAGGGGGTTGGTCACGCGCGCGTAAAATTTCAGACATTTGCAAGTAAACTTCCCTCATTCTCCCAACTTTCATCTCTCTTCGGTTTCCCTTTTTTCGTACAATATTCTCATCATGTCCGCCTCATTGTGTTCTTGTATTCTTTACTTGACCCAAAATCACTTACACTTCATTATTGAAACAAGAAAATAAGATGAGAAAATATGGAAGAAGTTTAGAGAGAAGTTAGAGAGAGAAAGGTAGAGAGAAGAAAAAGATGGATGATTACTTGCAAAATTACAAATGAGAATTAACAAGAACCAACCCCCTCTCCATACTTGGAGAGGGGTATTTATACTTAATACCAAGAGGCTTTCATGCCTTGGTATTTCTACGGGCCGGGCTCGGGATTACTTGGGCTTTCGCCCGATACACGTGACCGGTTAGCTTACATTTAAGAGCCCGTTTACCCGTCTAGCCTATTACAACGTATATTAATTAATGACCGAGACCTAATATAATTAATGAACGAACTTCCATTGTTCGACTCAATATTTTGAGGCTAACAATCTCCCCCGAAGTGAGTTCATTATGACACTCTTTCGTGAGATCAATGAGATTGATTTTGTCGTTAGGCTCTTATGATCTTTATCTCTATCAATGTTGTAGGCTTGTTCCTTCATGCTTTGTGATCTATGATCTTGAGCTTTTGTCATTGTCTTTTGACTTTGTCTTTTCGTCCGAGATCTTTAAATCTTTATCCTTCCGTCTTGATCGTCTTTGCCACCTTGCGATCTTGTGTCTTGACCAACATGCTCATACTTTGCATCATCTTGAAAGCTTACTAACAATCTCCCTTTATAGACTTAATATATTTAAAGGAAGATCTTATATATCAGAGTTTGTGCGTAAGTCTTTGTCTTTAATTCTTGAGCTTTCATGATTCTTGAATCTCGATGCTTATAGTATGTCTTTGTAGTTTGAGCATGAGCATGTGGTAATGAATCCGACTTCAGCTGGAATAAGGCATCACCATCTCCATCTTTATGTATCTTGAAATAAAACAGTTATCAATAAAGCTTGTGGACGAATATGGCTTTGTCATTCATTCGGATTTGGTTAGATTAACCTTCGATTTCGTAGGACCGTTTTACAGTATAAATACTGTACCTGTGATCAGGTAGATTCAAATAATCTCCTTGACAGGGTTTCCAGCTCAAAGCATAGGATCTTTTAACATAGATGTATTAGATTTACCATGCTTTCTAGTTCTCATTACCGGAACGTCTCAAAGCAGACAACACGGTAAGAGTGAATCAGATAGTTACTATCTTTCTTATTAAGCCGTCAATTCATTTCCTGGAACAAGTTTGATTCACATTGAATCGCACCATAGTTTCTTTCCAGTTGACACAAGTTTGATTCATATAGAATCTCGCAAGTCACCTACCAAGAGCTTGTTTGATGCTGGCTCAAGCAGGATTTCCATCTTCATTGTGAGTACATAAGTACTCTACTCGAATCGTTAGGCACAATCACAAGGATACATGGTAGAATCTTGTTCGCCAGCTTGCCCCTCTGAACTTAATTGATTTATCAAACAAGTGTTAGTAATGGAATGTGTCATAATGAGATTTATTTATGGATCTCTTGGCTCTAGACCTCGGATAGTGGATTTTGGTTTTTAGTAATCGGACGGTGGAAGCAGACTGCCACCTATTCCAATATCAAACTACTCAATGTAGAATGTCAATCGAAGTCGTGTGATCTCGTGAGGACAAATGGAGACAAGTTATGTGAGAGAAACGCCGAATGCTGGGAGGGATGTGCATTCGATCAATTCTCTGGGTCCATGATGTGTCTTCAATGTCAGCAATCACACATTGTGATTTGACAGCATATGTATTGGACCCAGTTTCTGCCTAGTTGTGTGGGGGGCTGTGACTGTGTCTGGTGGTTGATATGGGCTAGCTACCAACGCATTTTATATACATCTCTTTTTATTCTTCAACCCTTTAATGTTACCAAGAGTCATTATAACACTCTTGTTGTGAATGTTCCAGTGTTAGCTCAATCTTGTCGGCTTCTTCCCTTATACACATTCATCTCCAATCATACCTTAGGATGAATTTCTTAACTATGGATATGTGTCCTTGGGTAGTCATCGGTTCGGGTTGGGATCATAGGACAAATTCCTATCCTTACCACCCTTATGATTCAGAAGCGTCATGAAATAAGATGGTTTTGGGTATGAGATCGTAACCTATAAAACTTTTTCGAATCGCACTTTGGAGTCTTTTAGGATCGCATTTTAATACATTTCTCCCCTTATTTTAAATTCTGTCATTAGTTTTTGAAATTACTGTGATTTTTGAGTTGTTGATTAATTTGTTTGAAAAGCCATGGGACAAAAAAAAAACGTTTACTTAGCAATGATATTTTATGGGGACATTATCTTGCTCCCCCTCAATTTTACATATGTTTGACACCAAAAATAATGATACCAAGTTGTAAAATCGATATAAAATTAAGGTTGAACACCTAGTCATCTTATAACTATTATTCTATTGAATTGTCATTATTATCTTGTTGTTATTAAGAGACTTTTTGGGAATGGTTTGAATACATAAAAAAAAAAACGAATGGTGGTCGTTGATATGTGTACCCAAACTCATAAACTTTTGTTTTTGAAAAAAGCTCCCCTTGAAGATGGAGGTTTGAACACAAATTCTGAAAGATTTTGTTTTCATGTGAGAAATTCTTGTGAAAATTATGTTCAAACATTTTGAAAAAAATCATGTTGAGACTTCTCTTCCAACTCTAAGGGTTAAGCGCATTATTAACATACCTATCCTTTTTCTTAAGCTTCTAAACTTTTAAATGTCTTGGTAAGGGAACAGCTCAAGACCGAGAAAGTTGCATTTCTCGTTGTTTCGGATAAGTTATCTTTATAGATAAAACTTTCTTTATTTGATGTCCGGGGTTTACGGTATGATATTTGCTTTTTTTTTTTTTACACATAAGCCATTTAAGAAAACTTAGAAATGACTGTTTTGAAGCATTTTGAAAACGCCTGTTCGAACTGCATGTACACGCCATGTCGTTATTAATAACATTTCTAGGTACGTAAATGTTATCGATTCCAAGAGACATGTCGAGAAGAATATTTTTTGAAACATTTTCTGATTTTTTGATTTTGTATTTTCTTTTTGAAATTTTATATTTTTGTATGTTTCTTTTTTTATAAATATGTACATGTTGACCCCAGCATTGTTATGTGATGGTGAAATAGTAATTTCAACTCTTGTCATGATGTAGTTGTCTTGTTTGCTGGAGGAACAACTTTTGGAACCAGCTTTGAACTTGACAGGTCATTGTTGTGGTCGTGAATTCCGAGTTCTGAACTGTTATGATCAGAAGTCATTGTTTGTTCATCAGAACAGAATTCCTTGAAGCCCTGGTTTCTAAGATATCAGTCTTTTCAGCAACCAAACTCAGAGTCATTCCTTTGTAGGATTTAAAGATGTACCTGCATGTATGTTAAGTGTACCTGTACTGACATTAAGAGTTTGTTTGCATGCATATTGGTTAGTTTGATATCATCTTTGAACCATTTGGGGGTTCAACTGTCCAACTTAGTGTTGCTAGAGTGAATGTCTTTCCAGTAGGAACCCACTATAAGACCACTGTCTGAAAATTTTACCAGTTGGTTTTCCACCCATAAAGACAAGATCTATGAGTCATTGTTTTCTCATGCACAACGGAAGTCTTTTTGATTGAAGACCTATGTCTTTTTGGGATCTGTCTTTCTGGTTTCTTTGTAAAACTTGTTTGCTCTACGGGTATGTATCTTTTTGTTGTCTTATTGGATAGAACCTTAGCACGTGAGTTGACTTCATTCAGGAATTTTGTTAGCAAGATAATGCATTGGCATTTTAAAGACACAGATCTGACATGTTGAGCAAACATAATGTTGGAGTCAGAAAAACTTCTAAGAATTCCTAAGTGTTCTGCTATGGGCACAGTCTTTTGTCGTGACGCTTAACTATCTTAGCTGCAAAGCCAATTCCTAGACGTTTGGTTTTGATCATTAGTTTTGGGTTGCATACCGCATTTGCCGGCTTGCTTTGTGATCTAGCAGAAGGATCACACTAGGGTTCTGAATTCTACTGCTTTTCTTGTGTCTGTTTCTTAGCTTCCTCTAGGTAGTGATTATGAACCATGTCATTTGAAGCTTATACCTGATGAGCAGGTGCCAATTCATGTGATGAGTTTTGCATGCAACAGCAGATTCTCTTTTCTTAAGGCAACTAATTGTGTAGTGATGGTTTTGACAATCGTTATGACATAACTTGGGAGGCAAAAAACCTCGTTTACTTTGAAATTCAGGTTGTCAGACTTAACACGAGTCGTTGTCTAACAACTAATTGGTTTCTATGTGGTTGTAAAACCGGTTTCCCTAAGATTGATGATTTTGCAAACTTAGTATTCATACTATTTCCTGTTAATTTTCTTAACTCATTTCTTAATGTTGCAATTGCAAACCCTTTTTCCTGAAGTTGAGCTTTGAATTTATCATTATTTGCCAGCAAAGAAGTTGTGTGTTCTATCGTTCTTGCTCAAACCATTTCTTGTTTGCCTTTCAAAGTTTCTCATTTTCCATAAGTAACTTAGCCACTTAATGTTTCCCAATTCGATGTTCTATTTCTCCAATTACATTTCTGTTCATGTTTAAACCTGGCTTCATTTACTTTTTACTTTCAAAAATTAACCATGTTGCCCTTCTTTTAAAACTTGATTTTGATATTTGAGTTCAAGATTAACACAATGTGCTTCCATTCTTGAAAAATCTTTTGAAATTGGGCAACTGTCTTTTTGAGACGAATATTTTCAGATTTTTTAGAGATTGATTTGAGAGTTCAGTTGTCTGGTTATCAGTTAATGTAGCAGGCAAAGGACATGTGTATGATATTGTTTCAGCATTCTGGTCAACCTCTCATTCATTATTGAATTCGGGTTGCTTAGTATGTGTGTTGTCCTGTAGCAAATACATTGATTTCAGCAGTCGTTTGTACCTCAGCCATTGGCTCTTCATCATATATGGGTCTGATATCTGCATCATCAGCATGTGCATCATTCCCTGATCTGCTGCTTGTATCTTGCTCTTTTAATGTTGTCCCACTGCTTTCTGTATCAACCAAGCTAGCATCCAATGCTTTACTCGAATCAACCTTATCCTCTGTTGTCTGCATTTGTCTTTCATTCACCCAGCTGTTATACTCTTGTTTATGCTTTGCTCTTTCATCAATCGACTTCTTAACAGATTCCATGTGTTGGATCAGTGTGTCACGGAATTCTGGAATCTCGAGTTGAGTGTATTGTAGAAAGTAGTTGCGTGTCATTACAACATATTCATCATCCATATACATCCGTGACTTGATGAACATCTGAAACTGTGTCTCGAGTACTTTAAAAGCAGCCATGGATCCAATCTCTTGAAATTCTTCTTTGTCAAGTTGTTTTTCTAGTTGGTCCACGTTCAGGAACATTGTGCCTGTGAAAGTCTCTATATCTTGACCAAAGAGTGTCGCAAATGCACGTTTGAATCCAGACTCGGTTCGAGTTCCTTTTAAGTCGTTGTTTGAAAGAAGCTTGAGGTGTGAATGAAGTTGTCGAAAAGATACCATGCAACTCTTTTTTGCTTTGTCTTGAATTTGTTGCATTTGTTGTTCTTTCGAATTCGAACACGAAGATAAAGTATCTTTCGTTTCCATTTTACTGAAAATTATGAAGTGAAAAATGATTTGTAGGATCTTAAGTAGATGTGTTGTGATTAAAGTTGTGGTAAAATGAAAACAATAAACGTCCACAGGATTTTACAAGTCTATGATTAAAACCGAGAAAAGAATTGTGTCTTTCGCGGGATTTTACAAAATCAATAGACAACCGTGAATGTTAATTGATTTGGATTAAGGTTTGTTTGTTGTGAATTGAATGTCTTGAAAATTCAAAAACTTAAACTGACATGTTTCACTTCAAAACATTACACATTTCGCTTGAAAATTGAAGACTGCACATTTCGCTTGAATTGAAACATATTTCGCTTGAAATCAAAAGTGCATATTTCTCTTGAAATTCAATCCTTCATGTTTCGCTTGAACTGCATATTTCGCTTAAAGTCAATCTTGCATATTTCGCTTGATGTTTAACATGTTTCGCTTGCTGTTTGACATATTCCGCTTGAACTCGTAACAAACATATTTCGCTTGAACTTCAAAAAATTGGCAGAGTGTCTTTTTAGTAAATGTAATATTTCACTTGATTATACACCTGCATATTTTGCTTGACACTTAAACCTGCATGTTTCGCTTACCCAGTGACATATTCCTCTTGGCCTTAACTTACATATTCCGCTTGAAGTCACTTTCGGGTGTGGACCACTTAAACTAACAAACAAAGTGTCCTTGTCTTTGTAGGCTAAAATTGTGGATCTTGGTCTCCTCTTGTTTGATCGGTTATGACCACAAAAGAATAAGCAAAACTCAAATAAGCCAAGAAAATAAGCTTGGAATAAGCCTAAAATAAGCCGAAATAAGCTCGAAAATAAGCAACAAGAAATGCAAGGATTTGATTTGTTTGATGTTAAACAAGAAGGACGAATGTTTTGTGCAAGAACAAAAAACAAATAAAAATCAAGAATCTTAAAACAAAAGGAAAGACGTGAGCTTATGTGAGGAAATAAGCCACGAAAAGGAAAAACAAGCCACGAATTTAAGAGCTTATAATCATGAATCAAACACATGAAGGTGTAGAACAAGTGAAGTGAGAAGTAAATAAGCAAAACAAACCAATAAGCCCCTAAAAAAATGTGCCGTGAGCTTATATGAAGAAAATAAGCCACGGAAATTTTAATTTGAGCTTATTAAACCACTAAACAACCACGATCTACCCGAGGCTCTTGATACCAAATGTCAGAACCAAATAATCACTTCACTTCATATTGATGAATAAGAAAATAAGCTAGGATGATGAGAAGAATTGTAGAAAGAGAAACAAGAGAGAGAAAGTGGGAGAATGAGGAAGTTTACTTGCAAATGTGAAATGTTACAAATGACCAACCCCCCTCACTTTTCTTGAGGAGGTGTATATGTATCAAAACTAAAAGGCTTTCATGCCTTTAGTAATTCTACGGGCCGGACTCGGGTTTACTTGGGCTTTCGCCCGATACACGTGACCGGTTAGCTTACATTTAAGAGCCCGTTTACCCGTCTAGCCTATTACAATGTATATTAATTAATGACCGAGACCTAATATAATTAATGAACGAACTTCCATTGTTCGACTTAATATTTTGAGGCTAACAATCTCCCCCGAAGTGAGTTCATTGTGACACCCCTTCGTGAGATCAATGAGATTGCTTTTGTCGTTAGGCTCTTATGATCTTTGTCTCTGTCAATGTTGTAGGCTTGTTCCTTCATGCTTTGTGATCTATGATCTTGAGCTTTTGTCATTGTCTTTTGACTTTATCTTTTCGTCCGAGATCTTTAAATCTTTATCCTTCCATCTTGATCGTCTTTGCCACCTTGCGATATTGTGTCTTGACCAACATGCTCATACTTTGCATCATCTTGAAAGCTTGCTAACAGAATACTAATATGAGAACTTGATATGTAGATCTATGTTGTAGGGTTCCTTTTATACACCAAAGAAAACTCTAATGGGCTTACAAAACGCGTTAAGTGATCATGCATATCTATTCTTAATATAACTCATGCATATCACTTTAGCAGTACTAACTATATAAATAACAGTACTAACTAACAATACTAATAAACTGGCAGTACTAACAATTTGTACTGGCAATACTAACTAGGCTTAACAGTACTAAGTCTTCTCTTGGCAGTACTAAGTTAAACTAGCAGTACAAACTTTATTGACACCTTTAATTCCCAACAATCCTCCCCTAAACTTGTAATTGTCATTTAAATCTACAAACATCTTACTGTCTTGGTCTGTTTGCTAGTACAAAGATTTTCCTTAAAAGC
Organism: Tanacetum coccineum; assembly: GCA_026074375.1. Lineage (NCBI taxonomy): Eukaryota > Viridiplantae > Streptophyta > Magnoliopsida > Asterales > Asteraceae > Tanacetum > Tanacetum coccineum. Next base: position 31,398 of record BQNB010052983.1, read on the forward strand.
TCATTTGTCATTACTGAATATTCATCCACTTGCAGCTCGTTACACAACATCAAAGTTATAAGTGCTCTTTTCAGTGGATAATCTTTCTCAACCAGCATGAAAATATCATGTCCTCTCTCTGTAGACACATGATGAACACCACATGTATCATATAACTTCCATTTCAAAGGATCATGCATATAACTTTGAAGCTTCCATAGAGTATCATTTTCATATGGTTCAAACAACCTCTTCAACTCTACCCAAAGTTCTCTTTCTTTATCTTTAGTAGGTTCTGTTAAGTTGAATCTTTCATCAACTAGACTCCATAGTTTGACTAGATCATCCCTGTCAAAACTCTTTAGCATATCTTCAAAGATCTGCTATACCTATGTATGATTACCTACTCTAATGATCTTCTAATACATTCTTGAGTCTTTAGTGTAAACTTCCCAGTCAATGATTGGGTATTTAGTTTGTAGGGCTTCAACATTCATTCCTTCTTCTGGAACTATGATCATTAGCTGTTGTATTTGTTCTTAAGACAGTTCATCTTTTGATTCTTCAGCTGGTTCTGAGCCTTCTCCTTTCTTTTGTCTCTTTGAACTTTCTTGATTAAGTTCTTGTTCAGCATCTATCTTTGAGCTTCCAACTATAATTTTAGGAACTGTATCATCACTCTCCATTAGAGTAAAAGTATTTACCCTCTTTATTGTGGTCTCAAATAACTCCTTGATCTCATCAAAAGAAAGTTTCTTCAATTGTTGTAGAGTGTGACTTCCCATATGCTTGATATAATTACACATGTAAGTCCTTTGTTGAGCTTGAGTCATGGGCTTGTTCCTTCTTTGTTAAGCTCTTTGTTGGGTACATTTTCTCTTTCTTTCATTGATAAGCTCTACAAGTAATCTTGCCTTGTCAGCTTCAGAATATCCTTCTCTTTCTTGTGCTTGTAGCCTATGTGCTAACTCTTCATCAGCTTCAATTTGAGCCTGAATGTTATCCCATTCTCCATCATTTAAAGTGCTAGCTTCTTCATGAACTCTAGCTATTCTTTGCCTTTCTTCTTCATCAAGTTGTTCTTGCAATCTCAGAGCTTCTTCCAACCCAAGTCTTTCTTGCTCTAGTTGCGGCTTGGAATCTTCCCAAAACAAATACTAGAAGCTCATATCGAAAGGCCCTAATACTAAGAATCGTTAGAAATGAAGATGTAGGCGGTATTATCAGAAAGGATATTACCCAAGGGAAAGTTAGAACACGCGCCGATGGCAAATTATGTTTACACGGCAGAGTTGGTTACCTTGGCTATAGAGACTTAAGATCCGTGATTATGCACGAATCTCACAAGTCAAAATACTCTATCCATCCCGGTTCCAAAAAGATGTACCAAGATGTGAAGAAACTATATTGGTGGCCAAACATAAAGGCTGACATCGCCACCTATGTTAGCAAGTGCTTGACGTGTGCAAGGGTCCAGGCCGAACACCAAAGGCCATCAGGACTGTTAGTACAACCGGCAATACCCAAGTGGAAGTGGGATAATATCACGATGGATTTTATCACCAAACTTCCTAAGTCATCACACGGTTTCGACACCATCTGGTGATTGTGGATCGACTTACAAAATATGCTTACTTCTTGCCTAGAAGGGAGAATGATCCATTAGACAAGTTGGCAAGGTTGTACCTGAACAGGATAGTAGCAAGATACGGAATACCTATTTCAATCATCTGTGATCGTGATGGAAGATTCACATCAAATTTCTGGAAATCATTTTAGAAAGCTTTGGGTACAGATATAAGTATGAGCACTGCGTATCATCCAGAAACTGACGGCCAGATCGAGAGGACTATTCAAACTCTCGAGGACATGCTACATGCTTGCGTGATCAATTTTGGCAAAGGATGGGTTAAGCATTTTCCATTAGCCGAGTTTTCATACAACAACAGCTATCATGCTAGCATAAAAGCCGCACCTTATGAGGCACTTTACGGCCAAAAATGTCGATCACCTGTGTGCTAGGCCGAAGTTGGAGAAGCTCAACTGACTGGTCCAGAATTGATCCAAGAAACGACGGAAAAGATCGTCCTGATCAAGCAAAGAATTCAAGCTGCTCAGGATCGACAAAAGAGCTACGCTGATCGAAAGCAAAAGCCGATAGAGTTTGAAGTTGGGGATAGGGTTATGCTTAAGGTCTCACCTTGGAAAGGGGTTGTATGATTCGGTAAGCGGGTCAAGCCAAACCCGAGATATGTCAGACCTTTCAAGGTGTTAGCCAAAGTTGGGAAGGTTGCCTACAGGCTGGAACTTCCTCAAGAGTTAAGCAGAGTTCACCATACCTTCCATGTGTCTAATCTGAAGAAATGTTACGCTGACGAACTGTTAATCATGCCGTTAGAAGAAATTCACGTTGACGATAAGCTCCAGTTTATGGAAGAGCCCGTTGAAATCATGGAACGGGAGATCAAACAATTGAAGCAAAGTCGGATACCATTGGTTAAGGTTCGCTGGAACTCTAGGAGAGGTCCTGAGTTCACCTGGGAACGTGAAGATTCGTTCAAACAGAAATACCCACAGCTTTTCACAAACCGAGCTTCGTCATCCACTACAAGGTCTTAAGCTTTGAGGACAAAGCTCTTTTAACGGGTGGAGACTGTAACATTTCTCAATTTCAGGTCATTTTACGACTCTTATTATTCGTCACTATTTATTTTGGTCCGATACGCGTTTACTTTTAATTTAACATTTAAGCTAAATCGCGTAGACTAGAAATAATCATTTAACGTAAACGGTCACCAAATAAATTAAGGTTTACGTCAAACAAGTGTTATATAATTATTAAGAAGATAATTATTAAATTTTCATATTCTATTTTTTATTGGTCACGTAAAAGGCTTACGTTTCGCAATAAAATACATTTAGACACACCCCGGAAATACCTAAACTTACCTAGACTCAAAACAATACCCACTTTTAATCCTTAAACACAAAATTTATTATATTTTGTGTTGATAACCCATGTTGGCCAATTATTGGCAAATGAAACTCATAAACCTTTTGTCACATGTGCTAAATCAACTAGAAATCTTTCTAAGTACTTGTACATCAAGGTTTTAATTAAGACTTGTACTAAATGTCCCTAGTTAGCCTTAATACACAATGGATAATAACATGTTGCTCTCTTTCTCTCTTGGAAACCCGCGGCAACATACAACCTTACACAAACCATGAAATCTTGTCAAATCCTAGGTAAATCTTGTACAAATATATGGTAATTAAGGATTGTACTAGGTTGTATCAGCAAAACCATTAAAGAGTAACAAGAAACCTCAAAACCACTAACCTAGGGCATGGTTTGGTTTGATTGTGGGACTAGGAAATGTAACTAGTTCTCATGCCTATATATACACACTCACATTTACCTTAAACACTTCTTACAACTCTTGAACCCTTTCTTAAACAAGAACCACCCTCATTTCTCTCTTCTACAATTTGGGTCACATATAACCGAACCCATACGCACCCTCAAATTCATTTCCAAACACTTAAAGGTTCATCCTAAGCACGTCTAAGGACACACAAGAGGTATTGAAAGCTTTGAAGCTCAGGTTTAATACACACACGGGTGTGTACACGAATCGGGTTCCTTGCCTAACTCAAAATCAAATCTTTAGGACATTTGTAAGTCATACTAAGTAATTTATGTTCATAATTCATTCGTATTATAATTGTTTTCTTTTGATCTAGTCATATGGACCACCTTAGCTTGTGTTTAACAAGTAACGTGTGCGTGAACATGCATGGTTCAACCCATGTATGGTACACGTACTTATGAAGACATATAAAAGACTTGTGTGGTGCTAAAATACAAAGAAACGTATGTAATGAGAATTAATACTCAAGCTTTACTTGTATTTCTCTTGGATAGTCAAATGGGTCACGATTAGCTTATGTGTAACGACCTAACGTGAACCCATGCATAATCACATATGTATGCATGCTTGTATATGACATGTGTGGTGTTAAAACATGTTAAAACATATAAAAACGTATCTTAAAATCAAGCCACGACATAATGGGTTCGCTTAAACGCGAGAATGGAATGTTTAAGAATAGTACACGCACCTCAGTGAGCGTATAAGGCCACTATTAAGCCTAAAACCCACAATCATGTCGCACGTAATTATATCGAGGGTTGGTTTACGGCTAAGTGCTTAATGGCATCTTTATGTGGCCAAATGAAACTCCATCGAGCCTTAGCGAGGCTCAAGACGGGCCTAATAGTCAAATATAAGCTTATTCAGCTTATTAGCAAGCCTACTCAGCTTATGGGCTTATTAGGAAGCCTAGAAGGCCAATGGACCCAAGTGTGAGGCCCATACACGCTTAAAACCCTTATCGGGCCTTAATGGACCCATCAAGCCCACTACCGCGGCTTATGGCTTATGGAATAAGCCATTGAGCCAGAGCAGCTTATTGAAGCTCAAGTAACTTAATTATATCATACACCCACTTGAAAAGCTAGTTAGAAACGCTAATGGATCTAAAAGGCTAATCGGGTTTTTTTAATGGGCCGCATGTTGGGCTCGATAGAAACCCGATAGGGGTTCTAGTGGTTCGGGCTTGCTCTTTTAAGGTCCACTAGCTTATCTTAGGCTCATAATAATCTTATAAGTCGCTTAAGCTCATAAATAAGCCGTCCTAGCTTATTCGTGGCTTATGGGCCTTGTGGGCTCACGAAGATGGGTCGCGAAGTCTAGTAAGGGTCCGAATGGTTTTATTAGCGTGTTATATGGTTTCGTTAAATCGTCTAGCACCAAAATAAATGTGTCTAACCCCTTTCTAATCGCGATCCATAACATGCAAACGTTTATTAATGTCGAATATATGTTTCCACACCCCCACGTCGTGTTTACAACAATAGTTTACGTATAATATTTACATACGTTCATGTAGAAGGGTTGGTGTTCACGTTAATGTTCAAGTACCCATGTAAGCGAAATAATTAAGCCCTAGATTGTCGCTAGCCATTTCGTACATGCGTGTTATTTGTTTTCTTGCACAACACAAGTGTTACCCACTTTATACGTACATGAACCATGCGTGGGACGTACCATGCATGTTCATGTACACCTTTCAGGTTAAGCACAACTAAACGAGACCCTCACAACTAGACACGAATAGAAAATGGATGGCATAGGGTACGTAAAGCTAAATTCGAGACTTACAATGGTCCAAGAGTTCCTAGTCGTGGGTATGAGGTGAGCACGAACGTATACACCCCAAACGTGTATTATTCCTAAGCTCCAAAGCTTGGTTTACCAAATCCTTAGCTCGTATATTTCCTTGGCCTCGTTATGTAACCCCCTTGTTGTGTTTTCTTGGTTTGAATGAGTAAACGGGAGATGTTTGGTTGCGGTTTGTAACCCGAACAAGAGAAGGGAGAGTTTGAAGTGTGTGTGAGTTAACAAGAGTGTCAAATGGTAAGTGTACATGAATATTTATAGGCAAGATGTCTAGTTAACTTTCCTAGTCCACACACAAACCAAACCGTGCCCTAGAGAGTGGTTTTAAGGGGTTCTAGTTGATCTCAAATGGTATTTAGCTAAACCACCTAGTACAATTTCCTTAATTGCCCAATCTAAGTACAAGATTACCTAAGATATGAAAATCTTAGGATTTGTGTGCTTGTGCTTGGCTAACCGCGGCCAAAGAATGGGCAAAGCAAGGAATGGTTATTATCCAATGTGTCAAAGATCATTAGGGGACCATTAGGACACATATTAATTACCTAGGATTAGTACTAGTACTTTAGGGATCCTTAGTTTGATTTGCTAGCTAGAAAATCCACATGGGACGATTTGTTTATGGTTTACTTGCCCAATTTCGGAAATCAAGTGATATTAACACAAGATTTTATTTAATTTTGTGTTTAGGCTTTCAAAGTGGGTATTGGTTTGAGTCTAGGTATGTCTAAGTATTTTCGGGGTGCGTCCAAATGTATTTTATCGCGAAACGTAACCCTTTTACGTGACCAATAAAAATAAAATACGCAAAGTACGTAATTATCTTCTTAAAAATTATTTCTTACCTGGTCGATGTAAACCTTAATTTATTTTATGACCGTTTACATTAATTGATTATCTCTAGTCTACGCGGTTTAGCTTAAAAGTAAATATTAAAAATTAAACGCGTATCGGACTAAAATAAACGGTGATCCTTAATAGAGTCGTACAATGACACGAAAATGAGAAATGTTACAATATACCCTATTACTGTGAAAGTTTTGAATCAAATCTTCTCTCCTCATGGGTATGTAGAGAAAGTCGTCATCTTTCAAAAGTCAGCTCATGTTCAAGCACTTATTCAGTTTCAATCACGCTAGAATGCCATAGTTGCAAGAAATTCGTTACAGGGCTGTAATATATATGAGAGTTGTTGTCAACTAGATATATAGTTCTCAAATCTTGAAGAGCTGCAAGAGAACCAAAAAGAACACATCTGCTACTACTACTAGGAAAATTATATCTCGATTCTAAACGCTGAAGAAGTTGGTAATACCAAATCACCACTTTCCGCTGACACCTTTGGCAACAATGGTGTTGATGAGTCAGAAGCTTCAGGTCCGGAGACACCTGCGAAGGAAGTAGTGGACAACGGTAATGGTTCTGCACTCATTTTTTTGTATGGATACGATACCGGAAGTGAGGTGGAACAGAAAAGTTCGAAAAAGGGGGTTGATAGCGGTAGCGGAAGACGAGACTACACACTTTTTGGAGCCTCACTATTCGCCTTCCTCAATCCTGGTCTCGGTTATTTTGCTCGTAGAAGAATATGGGATCCTAGAATCAATATTTCTTCAAGACAACACCTTGAGGGCAAGGTGGTTGTGAAGGAGTGGGGAATGATACACCCACAGTTAGGATATTATTATAGTTTATTATGTTTAGGATATGTGTTGAGTCGTATTAGAAAAGTGTTTAATATGTTTGACTATTTATTTAGGAAGATCATAACAGCCCATAATAGGCCTATGGCCCATTTAGTTATTATAAATACTCGTTGTATTCTTTCATTATAATCAATCAAAGTTAAAGAACAATCTCTAAGCTTCTTTCTTCTTTCTTAAGGAGCTCGCACGCGCTATAGTGGTGTAAAACTATCTCTTCTTCTTCTCTATATTCTTACGGAGCTCGCACACGCAAAAAGTGATGCCTTATCTGTAGGGAAACATGTACACTTTTAATTAAAATAAATCAGATTTCAATTAATAAATAATTAATAAATAATTAACAGAAAATAAATAACATAAAAGAAAACATACCGAATAGGGTAGAAGCAGAAGACAGACACTATGAACGATAAATAAGAAAACAGTAAAAGGTCATGGAACGAGGCACGTGTTAGACACGCTTCCCTTAAAACAGATTCGCCGTCTGTTTCCCAGGGTACAACGTTCAAAGCTGTTGTACAGCCGGACCTGACATACTTGCCTGAAATATCACGAAAAACAGAGTACTTCTGATCGACAAGAGTGTTGGAAAACTTGTTAATGGAGATTTTCTCTCTTGTGTGTTTTTTCTTGTTGTATCGGTCGTATATTGGAATAGTTGAGATTGCCATCTATTTATACACATTCATATGCATATGGTGTAATGGTGCAATCAATGTCAATTAATGCCTTAATAATGATTCATTAATTTTCTGTTATAAACCTTTGAGTCAAATAATAACCGCCAATTAAATTGTCAATTAATGACCCATTAATTTACAGTTATAAACCTTTGAAACAAATAATAACAGCCAATTCAATTGTCAATTAAGGACACATTAATTTGCAGTTACCAAACGAGCTCGTAACTGACATTTAACCATTTTCCTCCATTCCAACTTTCCTTCTTTGAGACTCGATATCTCATTCACACTAACTCTGTTTTGGACATATACTGGCTCGACCTGGCCTTACATTTAATAATTATATTTACTAATAATTATCTATGTCCAAAGTTAGTGAAAACACATTTTCCACTAAAATTTTCCAACAATCCCCCACATGAATGGAAATCGGTCGAAAACACTCGAAATTTTCGGCGAAATTTCTGCGGTTGAGTCCTGCATAGGATAGGTAGGTGTGACCCTTTGAACCTTCCCTTGTGAGATGCACTTAGCCTCCTAGATCTGAGTAGACGCGATGTCCTTGAACTCAGCCTCTGTTTACGTAGACGACAATACACACTCACACACGACTCTCCCTGACATTGTCAAGTCCTCATAGTCGTGCTCGTTATGGTCATGAGCACTAGCCTGGTTCTGCAAGAGCTCTTAGGAATTGCGCCCCCACAATTCCCTTCGAAGCGACCCCACTTCTCTCTCACATAGGTGATTTCATCTTGAATCATTAGAAACATATACTTTCAGATTTCATCTTGAATCTTTATGCTTTATGATTTCATCCTGAACCATTAAAGCCATATGTTTGACCTCTCAACAAGTCACATTGTTATAGGAATGGACTAGGAAGTTACAAGTTAAGTAACTCCCCTACATTGACGTGACTTCCCCCACATTTCTATGATTAGGTTGTCCTATTGAACCTAGATCTTGGGATCTCCAGTCAACTAGGTTAGGTTTTCCTTAATAGAAACTCATTCCTTCAAGGGCTTTAGTACCATTCCTTTGCACGACTTACTAACTAACTCTCTGCTTAAGCCTTTTTTAAATGGATCCGCGATGTTATCCTTTGACACCACATAGTCAATTAAGGTAACTCCTGTTGATAGTACTCCTAGTGTCGACACATATCCACGAGTCGATCTAGAATCCTTTATGTCAGATATCCAATTTGCATCACTGTATCCC
>BQNB010052984.1:0-40235 GCA_026074375.1 Tanacetum coccineum
TATTAGCATAATTATTAAACGGCTTTAGATTTACGTAGAGACCCTTTTATATTAGGATTATGTATTGACTTTAGTATGGGGGTGACAGTCTCACATTGAGGACAATGTGTAGTTCTAGTATGGGGGGTATTTATCGATTTGATCTTACTTGTGTCTGCCTTGTCTTCACGTAACCCCGTTTTGCCATCAAAAATACAAAAAATATGTGATTTTAGGCCAAAATAAAAAATAAAAAATAAAATAAGTGTTTTGACATGAATTTTTAATTTTTCAATGGTGAGAATAAGAATAAATTTTGACTTGATCGAGCATGTTACGCTCTAGCTTGCCCCTTAACCTATATAAATAAAAGCTTTTGCTAGTCTTTTATACAAGAAGCTTTAAAACGCGAATTCTAGCTTGAAAAAGCCAAGATTTTGCAAGTTTCCATAATAAACTTTAAATGTGCAAAGCTTGATTTTATTAGACTAAGCATTCGCGGATCTTTTTATTAAAGATTTTAAATTTGCGAAGAACGAGAACTGATAGAGTTGAATATAAGTTGGATGCTAAGCAAGGATTAGTTGGAAATCTTAAGAGCTCATAAGTGTAATTTGTGGCTTTTCCTCTCCGAAGCTTCTAACCGGACTAATAATACGTGCTCTTTTCGGAAATTAGACAAATTAGTGGTTTTATCACCCTTAAAAGTCCTTTTAAAAATTCAACATTTTTAAACTTTTTAGTCTTAGTTCAAATTTATACTTAAATTTTCTAAAAATAATTTTTTTATATATTGTGGTAATGTAAAAAAAATGATAAGTATAAATAATAATAATAATACCTTGTCAGATTACTGGATCATGGTCGGCTCGCATACCAATGTGACAGTCTTCATATAAGGCAAGGTCCGAAGCCGAAATAAGACAACTGGATCATGGTCGGTTCGCGCCCGATGTGATAGTTCGTTTAAAGGGTGGAGGTTATAAGTATAATAATATTAATGTTAAGTGTAATGTATGTGATTGAATAAATATAGAGAAAATCTATTTTTCTAAAATTTAAATATGCTTTTGAACTAAGACTATTTCGTTTTAAGTTTTGGTATAACACCCTGTGTTTTCAAGTCATTGACGACGTCGATAAATCTACTATTTATTTTTAGTGTTGTACGCGTTTGCTTTCTGGACTCGTAGTTGAGTTGTTTCGGATGAAATAAAAAGGATAACCCCTAAATCATTCGAAATTAGAACTTTAATGTGGACCTTATTCTCACCATATCATCTTTTTAGGAAAGGATTTCAAACTAATTGTGGTCTAAACCGGGTTTACTTTATATGAATAAGGATTTAATTTATTTGTCGCCAATAATAAGAATAAAACCCTTAGAGATTTAGGAATAAGGGAGCGGAAAGTAGTTTTGCATACACAATTAGCATTTATGAGTAGTGTTTGTATCTTAACTTGTTTTTAACAATGATTTCGTTTTTAAGCTTGGTTTGGGGAAGGTGAAAATCGAGGACGATGAATTTATCCTTTTTGACACTATTAAAAGTGTTTCTTTTTCCATGATCCTAAAAGTTATAATGAAAAACCGATCATGTTGTCACTTGTAAAAAAATAATAATAATAATATATGCATATAATTATATATTATATATTATATATAATATAAGATATATATATATATATATGGTAAAACAGGGGGCTTTTCAAAACTAGTGATTTCTTAATCCCCTTAGATGAACACTTAGCTACTTTTCGAGGTAATTAGTCTAAAGGGGTTGAAATTTTTGGTTTTCTAAGTGTATATTTATGATATTGCGTGAGGACATGACAATAGCTTAGTATGGGGGATTTTTTATATGTGTTTAATCACATATAAAATTGCCTTATTAAAACATGCTTAAATGACCAAAAATTTATGAAAAATGCATTGTATGTGTGTGTTTTATGATTTGAATTATGCAGGTAACGAATATATCAAATATGGACAAAAACGAGCCAAAAAGGACAAAATCCAAGCATGAGATTGAAAGAGTGCAAGAAATCGAAGCCAAAGGCGTGTACATCTTTAAATGGGCCATCCCGTACCTATTTAATGGGCCAGGTCAGCCCATTAAAATTTATGCTATGAAACCTTAGCCTTTTAAATCATAAGTCCAAATCCATAACTATCCTAACCCATTCACAAATCCAAGTCCATTAATCCTATATCCATATCTCGGCCTAATTTATAATAAAAGGTCCAAAACCAATCCCTTACTCGAGCCCAAGTCAAAATGATACAACTCGAAGGTCAATGTTACTGTTCATCCATCATTTTCCCTCCCTTATTTCTTACACAACAAATTACCAAGGTAAATCAAGCACTCTCACGCACTTTCTTGCTTCTAGAAGAAGACCCCTGACACGTCTGACAATTAGCAAGCCACGTTGGCAATCCCAAGGTTCGTGATTGGTGGAAGGGACGTGTACATGATCCAAGGGTGTTATAATGATGGATTGAGATTGAAGGGCTAGGATTTGATGCTTCAAGGACGCTCCTCCTCCTAGAACCTTCCTCTTCCTGCTATAAATAGAGGGGCATTTTCACACAGAGGGACATCTAGCTTTTAGTAGTTTTAGTGTAGCTTTTTAAATAGCTTATTAGTGTAATGTTTAGCTTACTGTCCTTTTTAATGTAATTTCTTTATAAAACAGCTTGTAATCTCTTTTGATATTAATAAAATTCCAAGTTTCATATAAATTGTTCTTTAAATTCTGTTGTACTCTTTAGCAATCATGGTTTAAATCTGTTTAGATATAAGTTAATAAGGTCATTAAGCTCTCTATAACTCTTAAAGCTAGTTCTTATTCAGTTTAGCTTTCTAAAAGCCAAACTGAATAAGTTGTTCACCTTAAATCACCATAAAAAGTCACAATAAGCTTTTGGATGATAAGCCATAAATGGATGGTCTTATGGACTTTATCAGCTTGTTGATAAGCTCCTTTGAGCAAACTTAGATCCCTGCTTAGCTAGGATCAAGGTACATGTACTTTTTCTCTATTTTAGCTTAAATCTTTATTCTGCTTATCTAGTTGCTTATTACTGCTTATTGTGTGCTTATTATGATTAAAAGTGCTTATTTTGTCTAAGTATAGCTTAATTTGTCTAGTTAGCAGCTTAGAAGTAGTTTGAATTAAATCTGTCCATTTTTAGTTAAAATTAGCTTATTTAGTCTAGCTTATTATTTAGTGCTTAATCTTCCAAACTTAACGCTTATTTGTCCTTAATATGTCTAGTGTTTTATCTGTTTTTAATAACCAGGGCTTAATTTGATCTATTTTGGCTTTTAAATGGATTTTGATGTTCTTAAGGAGTGTTTGGGTTAAGGTTCTAAAATGGGTCATTTGAGGTATAAACTGTTTTTGGTTCTCTAATAAGTTTTGTTAAGCTCAATCAAGGTCTAAAAGTTAGTTTTCATAAGCTAGAATCTAGTTTAGTTAAGTATTGTAGTTTGAGTTATCATATATCCAATTCTGCTAGTTTAAGGGTTCTTAAACTGCTTATTTTATGAATTCTCTTAAAATGCTATTTGAGGTATGGTTGTTGTGAGCTAAATTGGTTTATGATGCATCATTACACATTTGTTTTGAGTCAAATGATTTAGGAAAACCTTTAGAGTATTTTTAGTCAAAAACAGTTTAGTAGTATTAGTGTTCCAGGTCCTGAGTTTGCAGAACATTAGAGAGAATTTTCCAGCTTAATTTAGGTAAATCTTTGTTGAATTTAGTTTATTATAGACTAGAGATTATCTGTTTCAAGTTTCCATTTAGCAAAAAAATGTTTGAGAGTCTTAAATCTTAGTATGCAAGTAGTCCTTTAAAATCAAGAAAAAGACCAAAAACAAGTAGATTAGTCTGTCATTTTAAGTTTTCTTTTCTAGCTTTTTTCTTTAGCTTAGGTTTTGAATTCCAGCTTATTTGTGTCCTTTGGGTATAGGTGTTCATCTGTTTTTAGTTATTAACTTTTCCTTAGTGCTCATTTGTTCAAAATTTTAGCTTAAAGTTTGTCAAAAGTCATCTTAAGTTTTCTTTTTAAGTAATCTGTCTAAATGGTTTTTAGTGTTTATTAGCTTATTTTATTTGCTTATTTTTAGTCACTCGTGCTTATTAGGTCTAGGGGCAAGGTTGTTTTCAGCTTATTTGCATTTCTTATAGCTTTTTTAGTCACAAAAAGTTCAAACAGTTAGCTAAATGTTTCTAAGTCTTTATAAGCAACTGTCACTTTTAGTTTAGTTTTTTCTAGCTTTTAATAAGCTTTAGTTCATAAGTCCATTTATTAAAGTTGCTTATTTGTACTAGGTTTATAGCTTTTTCAAAAAGAAAAATAAAAAAATGTTTTCACCAAAAAGGAAGTCACAGGTTTCGAACCTGTGACCTCCCCTTCACACACCCAACACCTCAACCACTGCGCCCTTGGGTCTTTTTCATAAGACCTTTGCACAATTTAATATTAATGTTCATTTTTCAGTTTTAAGTTTACCAGCTTATTGAGTTTTTAACAGATTATCAATTTAGCTTTTCTTTCTTGAACTTATTTGTTGGTTTGTGATTTTAGGCCTTAGCGAATTTCCTGTGTGCTATGTAGCGAGTTAAGATAATACTAAGTAGCGAGTTGAGTGACTTTTTCTTGGTAGCGAGTTAATGTTGATGCTTAGTAGCGAGTTGTAGTGCTTGTTAGCGAATTAAGAATATTATATTATCATGAACAGGAAACTCGCTAACCTGTAGCGAGTTGATGAAGATTTATATTTTTATTAAAATATTCAACTCGCTTTTTCAAATTATCCAAATTTAATAGCAAGTTAAGTATTTTAATAAGAATATTCATAGCAAGTTGTCATTAGCGAGTTGAATATCCTATCTTATTTAATTGTGTGCTGGCAACTCGCTACCCCTAGCGAGTTAGTAAAGTTTTTATTAATTATAATATTTAACCCTCTATTTCAAAATTTTCCAATTTGGTAGCGAGTTAAGTGTTTCTATTAGTATGTTCTAGCGAGTTATTTGTAGCGAGTTGAGGATCATTAATTGAATCATCTAGCAAGTTGTCATTAGATTGGTTTAGCGATTTGTTAAATATCTTTGGGTCAACTTATTCCAAGGTTGGCATCCCTTTGAGCAATTGCTCCCATCTAACATCATATATCTGTATGTATGTCCTGCTGTTGGATCTACTTGTACAGATATTATGGCTGACTTGAACATCATATTATGGCTCCCGTGGAACAAGCTCCTGCTGTCGCACCACCGACCAGAACGGATGATCAGATATTTCCATTAAGCAAGTGGGTGCCCATCGGCCAGAGCAACTGCGTACTCGATGTACACAAGCCTCAGAGGAATCCTATCTTTCCGATTGTTATGGCCTTACTGAAGAACACCAACTTCTTTAAGGCCTTCACGGAATCCTCTACGATTCCAGCTATCTACATTCAGCAGTTTTGGGACACCATGTGCTTTAACTTATCTACTGGGTTGTACAGTTATCAGTTGGATGAGCAATGGTTCAATCTCTACAAAGATATTCTCAAAGATGCTCTCGATATCACTCCAGCCAATGATAACAATCCCTTTGTGGCTCCACCGTCGAGTGATACAGTTATTGAGTATGTCAACACTTTGGGATACCCCAGCACTCTCATGAATGTGTCTGCTATGTCTGTTAATTTCACACCCCCAAACGGGGCTTGGACGGAATACGTGTTCGAGGGCGTGATGTCATAACAATCCCGATATTAAAGCAATAAAGAACGACCACAAATCATGGACGTTTGAAAATTACTCGTTGCCATAAAATAAATAGAATTTAATTTTTACAGCCCATATATAATTAAGTAGAATAGCGGAAGCCATAACAAATTTTTGATAATTACAACGAGAATATAATAGATAAACTTGAAATTTTGCGAAGTCACATAGCACATAGACTCTACATAGCATCACGAATCAATCCAAGCTAAGCACCTGAGAAAACATATTTAAAACTTCAACATAATGTTGGTGAATTCATAGGTTTAAGTTAGTACAAGAGTGGACCACAAGATTTCAAAACGTATGCACTACTATAACAGATACAACATCACATAAAAAGTATTTACTGTTGCACTAAGCTCATGACACTGAAGCTAATAATCAACAGGGCATGCTACATCCTGTCGCATAGTATTCATTCCTTAACCGTTGGTTCCCAACCAAAGACCCACCATAATGTTCCATATTCGACATGAACATAAATATCCTGTTTTGTTCTTCGTTAAGTGGAACCAAAGCGGATAGGGATAATTAGTCCCAATAGATCTATCTACTCACTCGCGCTCCCTCAACCGGTCCTCCGGTCGAGAAACTAACAGTTCATGATAATTTGGGCAGTAGTAGGTTTGTAAGCAACTTAGGCAACACATAAACAAGTAAAACTCGCGTAAAGAACTTGTGTCCAATTTAAAAGCAAACAATGTTTCTCACCCCATAGTATAAAGCGTTTGTAAATCAGTAAAAATGTGGGGCTATGAACTCACCTTAGCAAGGGTAAGCGATAACCACAACAAATGATGAAGATATAAGGAGGTCTAGCCGCGACCTAGAGTAAATATGGGTATGACTTAGCATTTGTCAAAGAAACAAGTAAAGCATCCATGTTCATCATTTAAAGCATCCAAGTGTGTTTGCGTTTTAGTAATAAAAGACTTTGAAACTTTACCATGTCTTAGTTAAATTCCGACAATTGCAAAGAGTTACTATTTTTAGAAACTTTCCCTTTTAGGAAACTTTTTAGTTTCAAAACGTTAATAGCGTCCCCTATTTTCTTAAGTTTCCATATTTTACAAATCGCTTAAACAATTCTAAACCGCCTAATCCTTATGTTTAAATCGCCTAAATGTCCAATTCGTACCACTTGTAATAATCCTACTTTTTATTAAGGTCGTCATCTCAAATAACCTTTCATGACATTTTTAGTTGTTCTAACTAATTACCTAACATTTCTATATGTTTCGCTTGCATTTAAAACATCCAAAATCGTCCGAAAGTGCCCGAAACCCCCTTTTATTATTCCAATCAGCAAGCATTAATTAGAGTGTTTCTTAAAAATCTATATTTCCGATTTGTGGTAAAAATGTCTCTCGTTTTTTACTTTTAGGCTAAGCGGTTGCCAACATTATAGTAAAATCTCATTCCGGACAACTTTCGTGTTTTATACTTAAGCCGATTCGGACCCGAAGGGCTCCGAATCGCCCGTTTTAGCTGCTGATCTGGTCATTAAATTTTCCATTTTCGCCGAAAAATGTTTCGAGTTTCATTTGGCCATAACTTGGCCGTTTTATGTCCGATTTTAAAGTGTGGTATATGAAAAATTATCTATTCGAAATAAGCTCTTCAAAAACTACTTTTACGTCTAATGAAAACATTTTTAAGTCATTCAAAACCCCAAAACAAAGTCGTTGACAAGCAAGGGGTTGTTCTATTCTACCAAAAATACGCCCAAAAATCAACCCAACTCGCATATTAGTGTCTAATCTAGCCCTAATATTTATTTACCAACAACCAACCAACAAAACAAAACTTTAATCCACCTTAATCTCTATTGTTGCAACTCTCAATCTCACTAAGAACGTAATATAAGACATAAACATAAAGTGGTAACAATGTTTACTTCCATTTTATAAAAGATGACAAAATATTAACCTTATTTCTTTTGTAAAAATTAACAAAACAAGCACAATGATCTTAGAACAAACAAAACCATAATCTATAAAATAATGGATGAAACCAAACAAAGATTCAAGGAACACTTACAAATCAAGAAGAAAATGTAGCAAAAACACTAGATCTATACCCACAAACTATAGATCTATAAAAACCTTAAATAACCTGAAACCCTAAATTTAAATACTTGAAATCAAAGAATTAATGCTTCACAACACCTTAGATATAACTAGGAATGAACTTTAAACACTTGGATCTTGAAGTAAATCAAAAGGTATGGATTGTGTATGTTCGTGGTGGTGTGTCATGAGCTAGGAGACACAAGGGAGGAGGAAGGAAATTTTTGGAGAGTTTGAAATGAAATGAAGTGACCTAGTGTAGAGAAAGTGTAATATATATAGGCCATGAGTTAGGGTTTGAAGGGTTCAAGTAATGCTTAAGTGACCAACACACACCAAAGGTGTGTTTGGTCTTGGGTTCGGCCGAATGTGGTCAAAGGGACCACATGGTTCAAGTTTTTCTAGCCAAGGTTCATTATACTTGTCTAAATTCAAAATCTACTTAGTCAAAGTTGTAAGAATGTGTAAGTAAACACATGAGGTTCCATACTAGTGATATGTGCCAGATAATGACTCCTTCATAAGTCCATTTTACTTATCATCCAAGTCACGACATGGGTGGGATTCCTAAAATAAGATGCCATTTCTTTTATTTTTGAGTTCAAGTATACTTGTTGTTGTGGTTTAGGCGCCACATTTGGCTAGGGAAAAGAGGTGAACGAAATTTTTAGTAGTATGACACGAGAAAAACGATAACTTGAGTTTACCCGAAAAGATTTCGAGTTTTCGGGGTTCCGTTTGGTCAAAAACGCGAAAAACGCAATTTAAAGGATAAAACCCTAAAATTAATATCGGAAGTGATTAAAAATCACGAAACACTCAGGAAAGCTAAAATAACACATATAATGCCTAAATTAATTTATAACCGATGCCGGAACGCGTCCGATGACGTTTTTCAGTTTTTTTACGGCATTTAAATTCCCCGATAACTTCAGATTTTTAAGTACCAATAAAATTTAAAGTAGATGACCGGAGTGGGTCGGAATACTAACCGGGAATTTATGGGGTGTGACAGTTAATGCTCTCTACCAACCATGGAGAGCGGTCTTGTCCATGATAACATGAACATGTCCATTACAGAAGAAGCTAACTGGATATGACCTGACCAAGACATCCTGTTAACACAGATACTTTGGGGTATCACTCATCGCTCCAACATGACTATGCTGAAAGGATTTAGGAAGAGTTTGTTCAATCCATACAAACCTTTCTTACTGACAAAAAGAATCTAACTACTGCTTCGCGTTAAAAGAAGAAGACCGCTCTTTTGCTTATCCCAAACGTCAGATTCACCAAGCTAATCATCCCTCAAATCACCTAAAACCAAGCCACTAAACATTCATTCAATGAATGGTTTGTCTCTTTCACTATTCATATTATGAAAACGGTTCTGAAACACCGCCACTAGGTTTGTGGAAGGATATTTAAGGGAAATATTTGGGATGCCGATACCTAATACGCTTCTCACTGATGAAATCAAAGGAGCACCCTACTACAAAGATTATCAAGAGCATGTTTCCAAGTATCAACAAATTCTGGATGCAGAACGTGGCAAGGCAGAGGAAGGAGGAGCAACAGAGTCTTCTAAAACTACTAAGGTCACTAAATCCAAAGTAGCTACGGTCATAAAACCTGCTGGTGACCCGGCTCCCAAGAAAAGAAAGTTGGTCAAAGAAACTTCGGATGATCCCTTGCCTGCTAAGAGATCAAAGGCTGGTTTAGTGGGAAAAAGGCGCAAGGCTAAAAGTACACTCAGGTTGATTAATGAACCCAATGATGAAGGTGTTCCAGTTGAGGAACCTGCACATAATGATGAAGAAGCAGATATTCAACGGGCCCTGGAGCTAAGTCTAAAGGAGCAAGGAGAACGAACTCAGGGACCAGCTCGTCCTGTGGTATTGAGAGAGCCTGACTTTGAGAAATTCTAACCGCTTCCAGAGGTGCAAGGAAAAGGAAAAGAGAAAGTTGTTAAGGAACAAGCTACTCACGATCTACTCACCCTTCAGACTCCAATGAAGAAGAGTCCTACAAAACAATTCATCTTTCAGAGGCGCCCTCCTATGCCCATTGAGTCCTCTGCACATGTTGAGTCGCCTTCCATAGATGCGGAACTAAATCTGACTGACAGTGAAACAGAATCTGATGAGGAAGCGTCTAAGATCAATGCTAGAAATCAAGAAGAAGGCTAGGCTGACAAATAAAAAATGAAAAGACCAAACCCTAGTGATCAAGATGAAGGCCAGGATGGACCAAACCCTGGTATTGCTGCCGAGTCTCAAATTCAATCGAGTCATGTAGTTCATGCTGGACCAAACCTTAAACATATGGACTTAGGGACCTTTGATGCTTCAACTTAGCAGAAACCTGAGCTAATGGATGAGGAGTTTACAACAACTGCTTACCCACATTTTTTTGAAAACCTCAAACTGCTAACTGAAGATCAGGTGATTCTAAGAACTACTACTCCATTGGAACTTGTCCTCTTCTTCAAAACCAGTTTCTTGTTGATAAAGACTCAGCTTCACTGATCAGCTTCTCGTAAAGTGCCACAGAAAGAAGAACAGGAAAACCAATGCAGAAGAAGAGGTTCAGTCATTGTTTCGTCCCCATATCATCAAGACACCTCCTCTGTCCTCCAATAATAACCACTCGCGGATATTGACACACGAAGTTTACACATCTGACTCTCCACTCCCAACATCAATAGCAACATCCTCAACAATCACAACAACAACAACAATTCTTCCACCACCACCACTTCAAAGTACCACAGATCCGATCCCAGTTCATCGCATAGGTGAGCTTGAACAACATATCGCGGATCTGATACAAAACAACTTGGCACTGGAGGAAAGGTTGATAAACATGGGTCCACAAGCTGTATAAATAAGCAGAATCCAATATTCCCTGCACCATAGTTGAGCAAAGCAGTGATCAGATAGTCCACTAATGGCAAGTTGACTAGCAAACGGCAAGCTCCACTTCGAGCCTTCTTCAGGGATCTGCCCACCGTTGATATGAAGGAAATTATTCAACAATGGATTTTTGAAGACAACACATACAAGACTCATGAAGTTCACAATGACTTGTATGAAGCTCTGCAGAAGTTAGTGAAGCTAGGCTATTCAAATCAACATTTAGCTGATCAGGAAGAAGCATGTAAAAAGAAAAGAAAGACATGTGAGTCACCAAGAACTCCTCCTGGATCTCCACCTATAAAACCACCTCCACCACCTCCCCCAGCAAGCGCATCTGGTGCTCCAAGTAATTTTAGAGCATCAGGATCCTCTCAGTTTCCCATGCCTCCTCCTTCTCTATTTATTGGTACATCTGGATCTGCACAGCAACAAGGCAGTCAAGCTCCAAGTTCATCCAAGACTGCTGACTTAGCTTCAAAATCTATGGCTTGGATGACATCTGACACTCAATATGAATCAGCTGACATCCCTAGGGCTTAAGAGTTATCTCTAACGGACTATCTGATGCAGGATGATTCCATTCCCGAAGAGCATGTACTTTTGTCTGATGATGAAGACTCCGAGAATGATCATCAACCAAAAGCTAACTCGCGAAAAGACTGGTGGAAACCACTACCAGAAGAGGAAAGACCAGTGACTCCGGAACCTGCTTGGGTCATTCCGTCTTCCAATGTGTCAGATGTAGAGAACAATTGGGCTTCTGCGTTGGTTTCAATTTCTGAAACCCCTGCTGAGAACTCATTGCTTGCAAAGACTGGAGACATGACGACTTTCATGAAATGGTACTGCCGACAAGTGAACAAGACCAAGCTTACACAAGCAGATTTCGAAGGGCAGGCGTATGAAGTTGTTAAAGCATTCTACCCAGACGTCATTCACCTTCAGTTCCAGATGGAGGAGTGTCACAAAATGCTCACAGATCAGATTGACTGGACGAATCCAGAAGGAGATCAAGTCAGAGTCGATGTCAACCAACCACTGCCTCTCGGTGGACCTCCAGGTCATGTCACTATTCAACCACAATTCTTCTTCAATAAAGACTTGGAGTATTTGAGATATGGCAGCAAAGGAAGCAATCCTGCACTATCGATTTCCAAGATGAAGGCTGCTAGTTATCCTGACTTTGGGCTTGAACTGCTAGTGCCGGAACAAATGTGGATTGATGACGTGTGTACTTATGACATAAGTGCA
The DNA here is from genome assembly GCA_026074375.1 of Tanacetum coccineum. Classification (NCBI taxonomy): domain Eukaryota; kingdom Viridiplantae; phylum Streptophyta; class Magnoliopsida; order Asterales; family Asteraceae; genus Tanacetum; species Tanacetum coccineum. The sequence continues at coordinate 12,014 of BQNB010052984.1, forward strand.
AAATATGGCATTTCTCACTGGTGGTTTAATCGACAGAAGTTTTATATTGACAGACATGATTCTCCGTCGCGTAGAAAAGATGTCAGAACACACATGCGGATTCTTAGTGTCGTTAGAATCAAAGCATACTCAAGATACGGGTATGACTACTTGAGCGAAATTGTCCTCCGACGAGCTGATTTCCAAGAACATACGATTGCTGAAAAAGATTTCAAGAACCTGTATCCCAGTAACTTTGAAGACCTGAAACTACTCCTTCTGCAAGGTCATCTCGATCATCTTTCTGGTTCAGACAAATGGATGCTATCTACTGCTGTCAAACTATGGACCCGAAACTTGGTGATTCGACAGCGGGTCGAAGACTTTCAACTCGGCATTGAAAGCTACCAGACACAGTTGAACCTCACAAAACCAGGATATGATGTAATAGGCTACGAGTTTAAGCATGATTATACCATCATTGAGTCTCCTCGAGAAGTAGTGTTCCCGGTCAACAACAATGAACGAAAGATCACGCGGTTCAACAAAATATACAAGTTCAGTGATGGGACGTTAACACGTATTCTGGAAGCACTAGATTACAGAGTCAAGGAATTCACGGTCAAGCGGCTCAATCCAGGTATGAATACACGAGATAAGGTTCTGACAACTTTTGGGTAACCCAGATCGTTGACAAATTTGATAAGGACATCAGGAGTTGATGGGGGAAGAAAATGCATTGTTGTTGTCGACTGGTGTGATCTGAAGGGCGTCTCTGAGTGTGTCTTTGGTGAGATCAAACCATTGCTCATCTAGTTGACAGCTGTAACTCCTAGTGGTTTTGTCATATCGAACAGTGTCCTAAAACTACTAAATATAGATTGATGGAATTGTCGAGGAAGCAATGAAAGCTCTAAAGAAGTTGGTGTGCTTCAGAATGTCCACCGAAATCTTGTAGATTGGATTGCTCTACGACCTTTCAACATCCAAATAGCAGTTGCTTTTTCCTTCAAGCACCCATCTACTGCGAGGCTGAGTGTGTCTTTGGTGAGATCAAACCATTGCTCATCTAGTTGACAGCTGTAACTCCCAGTGGTTTTGTCATATCGAACAGTGTCCCAAAGCTGCTGAATATAGATTGATGGAAATGTCGAGGAAGCAATGAAAGCTCTGAAGAAGTTGGTGTGCTTCAGAATGTCTACCGAAATCTTGTAGATTGGATTGCTCTGCGACCTTTCAACATCAAAATAGCAGTTGCTTTTTCCTATAGGCACCCATCTGCTACGAGGCAGGGTCTATTCATCAGTACGAGTGGGTGGCGCCATAGCAGGTGCTTGTTCAGCAGGAGCATTAACATTAACATCAGCCATTGTATCTGCACAATCACATCTACAGAAAGGCATACATACAGAACGGAGATGTTAGATGTGAGCAAATGCTCAGGAGATAATCAGTTATGGACTAAATCCTGGAAAAGGACACTGAGATCATATTAAAGTGGTGATCAATAGATTTGGTCAACTCTTGAGTCAACGGAAGTTAACTCATGGAAGAGAAGACAAAACGCAACGACCAAACCACAATGACCAAATCGCAATTTTCAAGCAATACTAGACAAAACACAGAGGTTAAGACATATTAGGTAGAGCAAAACGCAAGACACAAACCCAATTAGTCAACAAAACGCAATTTCACACAAGTCGCAGACATCTCCCAAGCAAAACGCAATCCATCAAAACGCAATGAGTATTTTATTAAAAATAATCAAAACGCAATCTATTCAAAACACATGAGACAAGTCGCAACAAGCAAAACGCAGTAGGACAAAACTCAAGACACACCTCGCAGTTAGTCATCAAAACGCAATCAGACAAAACGCAGACAAACAACAAGCAAAACGCAGTCTATTCAAAACGCAATCTATTCAAATCGCAAAAGCCAAAACGCGGTGAATATTTTAAAACAAAATAATCAAAACGCAAAAGACAAAACGCAATAAGCAATACGCAGTGAATATTTTATTCAAGAATAGACAAAATGCAATCATTTTAAATTTTTCGAAATGAGGGTTTTAATATTTTAAAGGTCTTCATATTCAAAACGCAAAGACTGCGTTTTGACCTGTTGTATAATATTATAATCAAAACACAATTGGGATACAAACAGTTAAAATGCAACATGGATTAAGCAACCAAAACGCAATCAAGAGTTGTAAAGCAAAACGCAACCATGACTAACCAGACAAAACGCAGACAAGAACATTTGACAAAATACAACCAAGAACACTCATATGTGCAGATTCCAACTTTTAAATCAAGGCATCCTAGGTGAAACCAGATCATGATATACATTATATGCTACTCACTAACTAATTTATCAACACCAAAAGGCCACCACAAACATCATACTCACGTTTTTTACTCAAAAAGTCAAACAATATGCGAAAATCACAAGGACCCTAAATTAGCTATTTGGGAAACAATTAAGACATCAACGAAGCATCATGTATGTAATCTAATGCTAACCTAGTAAACAAAACTTAATTAGAAACACTAACCAAGACTTTGATGAGGATTAAGCACGAACACCCTAAACAATGCGATTTAATGAATTTCAGGCCAAGATATTAAAGATAAGGCATATTTAGATGATAAAGAACACTAAACAAGTGATACCTAAATACGAAATCACACGGATGGCACAAATCAAGCAAGTCGCAATATATTGAGATTTGGGTTGAGAGAAAAAAAAGGAGAAGAGTTTGACTGAATATTTGAGAGTTTGACCGAGTCAAAATGCAAAGACTCTTTTATACATAAGTACCACTTTTAACTTATGGCAGATTTGGCCCCTCACTTTCTCCTTTCTTTTCCATTTAAGTTATAAGAGATACTAAGGGTTTAATTAAAGTGCATAAATGGCATAATTGGTCCTTAAGGTTTTAAAATCTAGGAGTCAACTAGAAATTAGCAAATAAGTCCCTATACATGCACATAAATGACAACTTTTGCCATTTGAGTTGACACAAGTTTAACCCCTCTTCAAATTGAAACCCCGGTACATGCAAACACCTTTCACCTTTTCCAATTACTTGTTTAAAGAATTAAAATGCATGTTAGATGTCATAAATTTGATAACACTCTCCCCCTCAATCAATGACCCATTTTCTATTTAAAGACCAGTAGTCGTTGATTGAGTGTAAAATTTTGAGAAATTCAAGCCCGATTAATTTTCAAACAACACTTTTCCACCAAGTGAGACACAAATAATTTTCTGAAGAATCATTGACGGAAAATTATTTTGATAGACAGAAGACTTCTCTTCTGTATCAAGAAATAATGCACTGAAGTGTACATTAGATCAAATTTGCATGGATATAACAGAATCCATGTCCGGGAGAACTGAATTTATTTATAAAAAAAAATACCGTTTTTATATAGGAACATCGTGCTTTTTGGGCGGACATGCTTTCCTCAATTTGAAAAACGGGTTGCAGCCTGAAATAACTGCAAGCCATTAAGACATGTTTTGAAAAATTTGAACTTCTGTTCGAGCTTCATTTAAAGACTCGTGTCATTATTGAATGACATTTCTAATTCCGTAAATGTTATCGATAAACGGAAGACATGTCTTGAAAAAAACTATTTTTGGTATTTTCTATTTTCTGATTTTTATGGTTTTTATAGGTTTTATATTTTTGTATTTTCTTTTTGGTTTTGAATATGTACATATTTACATAGGATATAGAAAGACCATCTTTTACTCCTTTTCTCCTTCCTGAAGACGTTTAAGAGTTTCCGGAGACATACTCTTCATACCAAGACGCGAAAGTAGAAATTCAAACCGCTCTCGTGGTAATGCTTTTCTGAATATGTCCGCGAGCTGATAATCCATCAACACGAAGTACAATTCAACCACGCCTTTCTCAACCTGCTCTCTTATGAAATGGTGTCGTATGTCAATATGCTTGGACCGGGAGTGCTGAACATTATTGCAGCATAGAGCAATGGCACTGCGATTGTCACAATACAAGTAAATATTATTGAAGGAAAATTCGTAGTCTGTGAGCTGTGATCTCATCCAAAGTATCTGAGCACAGCATCCAGACATGGAAATGTATTCTGCCTCTATAGTTGAGATCGCAGTGCTCTTCTGTTTCTTTGATGACCAGCTGACTAATTTATCTCCAAGGAACTGAGCACTTCCTGACGTACTTCTTTGTGTGTCCTGACAACCTGCATGGTCCGCATCTGCATATGCTGTAGGCGAAGCCTGATACCTAGCACACATGCATACAGTGAATACAAGGTCGAGTCTGCTGGTAGTGAGATACATTAGGGAGCCGACCAAACTAAGAAATCGAGTTTGGTCAACTAGAATCCCTAAGGGGTCCTCATCCAGTTTGAGTCGATCCACCATAGGTGTATCAACAGGGTCACACGAATCCATCCTAAATTTCTTTAATATTTCAAGTGCAAATTTTGATTGATTAATAAAAATGCCTCCGGGATATATAAAAACTTGTAAGCCTAAGAAAAAAAGTACATTGCCCGTCATTGACATTTGAAATTTAGAACTCATCTCAAAGGAAAATATTTCACATGCATTAGGGTCGGTCGAGGCAAAAATGATATCATCTACATATATTTGAACAAGAAGAATATGTTTGCCTGTTTTTTGAGTGAATAGTGTCAGATCAACTGCACCCTTGGAAAATTTGTTGTCCATAAGAAATTGTGACAAGGTATCATACCATGCCCGAGGGGCTTACTTCAGGATCAAGAAATTATGACAAGGTATCACCAAAACTTTCTTCAGACGATAAACATGTGTCGGATGATCAGGATTAACAAAACCCTCTGGTTGACTAACATAGACTTCTTCCTTCAATTCGCAATTCAGAAATGTTGTTTTTACATCCATTTGATAGATGGTCATGTTTTTACTGGCGGCATTGGCGATGAAGATTCGAATAGCCTCGATACGTGCAACCGGTGCAAATGATTCCTCAAAATCAATGCCCTCCTCTTGTCGATATCCCTTGGCCACTAACCTAGCCTTGTTCTTCAAAACATCACCATACTCACAATTTAACTTTGTAAATCACTAGAGAGCATAATCATGACAACATTTTGGTTGAGGTACTAATCCATCACATTGAAAGTCGAATCAAATTCATGAATCTCATCTTGCATGGCTTAAACCACATCTAAGTATTGTAGATTTAATTTACATTTGGTTCGACTTTTTGACAATACAGAGTTATACAAAGCATCATAAGGCATAAGGTTGCCCAGTTGTTTTCCTAGTGGAAACCCGTCCGAGAGATTGCCAATAATATTATCAGCGGGTGATCCTTGCTTTAATTCCCTAGATTATGACGTGTATTGAGAGACATAAGGGGATTTCTGCTAAACGTAATGATCCCCCGAATGATGAAGCTTTCAAACTAGGTTTCGGGAGCAATACGATTATGAATGGAACGGATTGTCAACGATCAGCAAACGGATTGTCTTCCATGAGACTAGAATCAGTTGCAACGCCTATATGTAAACTTGGAGATTGGAATGCCAAAGATGACGGTGAATGACTTGGAAAATGTGCATCTTGATCAATGGTAGTAGATGAAGGTGTACCGGCTGAATTGACTGGAACTGAAACTGCTGGAGCAGGAGAGACCGATCTTTCAACATATAGAGGTTCCATGTATTCATCGAACATTGGTTGGAATAAAATCTCCAGTTCTTTATTTGTGGGGGGTACATAAGGTGCTGCAGGAACCGAATTTGGAACGAGCCCTGAACTTATTTGTCCAGGCGTCAGAAAAGTAGGAGCGAGTCCTGTACTGAGTTGCACAGGAGCCATTTGCTCTGTCAGCTCATCAAATTGCACGTGAATAGTTTCTATAATACATCGGGTTATTTCCTTTAAAATTGCATAACCAATGAATATTCCAATATCAACTGTTGGTTGTAATTTTCTAAGATCTTCGCTGTCATTTGTAGGGTAACAAAGAGCACCAAAGACTCTGAAAAAGGTAAGATCAGGCTTCTTGTCATGCACCAGCTCATATGGGGTTTTGCAGTGACGAGTGTGAATGAGGGATCGGTTTTGGGTGTAACACGCAGTAGCCACAGCTTCTGCCCATAGAAACATCAGGGCCTTGGAAAAGATCAGCATTATCCTAGCAGCCTCAACATGAGTACAGTTTCGTCTTTTGACAATGCCGTTCTGCTGTGGAGTCCTCAAAACTGTCTTTTGATGAAAAATGCCGACACGTTCATAATAATCAGTCAAATCTTTATTGATAAATTTTGTGCCATTATCGGTACGGATGTTTCTAACAGTTTTGTTGAGACCGACTTGTATTTGCTTCAGAAATTTGATGACAACCTCTGGGGTCTCATCTTTCAATCTCAAAAACTTAACCCAAGTAAACCGTGAATAATCATCAACAATAACTAAGATGTATTTCTTCCCATTAATTGTTTGAACTCGCATCGGTCCACATAAATCCATATGAAGGGTATTAAGAACTTCCAAGTTGGTGTTTTTAGTTTTGGGTTTGTGGGTATGTTTTTTGGCTCTTCCTAGTTGCCACGCGAGCATGCGTATGATCTTTTCTTAGAACTCAATCTAGGTAAGCCTCGAACTAAAATCTTTTCTTGCAATGTCATTGATGGTACCTGAAGATCAAGTAGTTTAAACGTCGATGCCACAAACCATGAATTGTTCTGGAGGCTTTGAGACTAACAAGCAAATCAGAAGAGGACTTCATCATGTCTTCTATCGAGATAGTTACAAAATAGAACCACGAAACCATTAATTATGTTAACTACCAACCATATCTCGAACGAAGCAAGAAACTTCCTAAATGGCAACTTCTAGATCAAAGGATTTTTCACAAAATTTGTCTGACCAAAAACAGATTGTGTCCCAGTCCTACACATAGTAATACCCTGAAGATCTACACTTTCACCAATACCGTAGTCTCCATAACCAGAAAGCACCAAAGGGTCATTCCCGAATCTAATGTCCCGATTTAACTTTTTAATGAAATTCTAAGCCTCGAGCCCCGATCCCCCCGTCATAGTTTTTGAACAACCTGAGTCAAATAACCAAAGGACAAACGTGACGACCTGCATTGAAAATAGAACGAAGATGGAGAGCTTTGGAAAGTTGATCCCTAATATGTGGTTGTTCCCTCGGGTTATGCAATAAGCAATAGCAAACACTTTGTTAGTGTTAGGTGACCTAGTTTAAAGGGCAACTGTACTCCTAAAGTAATGTCTTCCTGATGGCACATCCATTGATAGCCTTAGTGGTAAGTATGTTGCCTGTTGGTTTCCATACTTGCTTGACTTGCTTGGGTTTCCAAACATGCTTAACTTTACGCACAACATTTTTAACAGAGGGGAATGCATTTACAGAGTGCAAATAAGTAACCACACACATATCATGATTTGCAAAAATTAAGCATTTGTTACATTTTGTGCAAATAAAATAGGAATTCGAATAATTACAGTAGCTTGAGCTTAATACAGAATCAACATGATTACGTGTTGTTCAGACTAGACAATAATTGTCCTAGGGTGTTCTTCTACTTTCTTTATGTTGACACTCTTAGCCGGCAAGATCCTATTTTTCTTGGTATTGCTCCTAGGCTGTGATCTGCTAGCGTCAGTGCAACTGTTTACTCTTGTAGAAGGAGGCACAGGGACATTAGTCTTCTGACAGTTCAGTTGCTCTACAGGTTTGTGTGTGTTACTTTTTGACATTGCACATTGTTCCTCAAAAGTGACTTGCTTTTTCTTAGGTAAAGAGGTAGAAGCATGCTTGTTATCTCGTGTATTTAGGGCTTTTGGACAAGTGCCAATCACATATTCTAACAATTCCTGAGAGTGTTTGGTGTAACGGCAAGCTGATGCAAGTGAGCTATCTAATGGTCTTTCAACCTTAGCTTCCTCTACGATCTCGCGAAGGGTTTCTACACTTTCCTTAAGGTGTTTGAGATAAACTAGATGCACTTCCCTATTGTTCCTATTGCGAGGGGGAATAGGTTCAACATCTATAGCATACTTTCCTGGTGCAAGAACTTTTGGTTTTACATGATCCTTATTGACACATGACAGCTTATTCTGTATTTGGACCTTTAGACTCTCATTTTCAGTTAATAGGGCAGTTGTCTGTTCTAGATGCTTAGCACGCGTGATCTTAATAGAATCATACAATTCCTTGTAATGCTGCTTAATCTTTCCATTTTCTGCCCTAAAAAGCTCATTTTGTTCTTGAAGAACATTGATTTTTTCAGTTAATTGAGTGATCTGAAAGTCTAAGGTCCTGAAATCAAGTGTACGGTCTGCTTCACTACGGGTTTCATTCAATTGAGAGATTTGCATTCTCAATTTTTTGATGGCGTTGTCTTTTCCTTGAATTGAGGCTTTCATCTTTTCGATTACAAAAACTGAGTCAAAATCAGGAACATCTCGAGTGGGTGGAGATGTGTTGTTTCCAAAACTTTCTTTAAGATTTTGATATTTTAACTGCAGATTTAAATGATTTACCTCAAGATTGGAAAACCGTTTTATTAACTCATCATGATTATCCTTTTGAATCTTATCACGTAAATCAGAAATCTCAACTTCAAGTTCCAGACAACGTGCTTTAAGACGGGTGTGGGCATCATGCATTTCAGTAAAACTAGATACATTAAGCTCAGAATTCGTTGCAACATGAAACACATCTTTGAACAAGCAATCAACAATTAAATTATCATTTGCAATAAGAAGATTTTTTCACTCAATCTCATCATGCTTCCTATCTACAACGTGTTGGTCAACCTCAGCTTCCAACTCTTTAAAAATTTCTTTCATTTCTTTAACTTCTTTTGTTAGAGCCTTTTGAATGCCCTCAAAATGTTCTTTAAGTGTTTTGAAAAATGGAATGACCTCGGTGAGATAACATGCCTTGGTTTGTTCAAAACCCATGTCCCTTTCAATGAGCCCCGTTGGTGTAATTCTCTTGTTACAGGTTATTTCAAAGTCCGAAAAGAGTTGTATTAGTGCAAAAATGTTAATTTTTACTTGACTCTTTGTTGGAAGCACCCTTGGGACAAGCGTTGCAGGTGTATTTGGCGGATACACCATCAATGCTTTGGTTGGTCTTGAGGCAGTGGTCTGCTCTTTGAGAGCTTCTGCTTTCATCTTGATGATGTCTTGAGACCAAAATATTTGCTCAGGGGTCAATTGCTTTTGTAGTGTGAAGGTCGCTAAATAATTATCTTTTGAGTAATCAGGTGGTGCAATCTTAACCTTATGAGTTACACACTCAGGGTCTTTCATTTTGTCATGCATTTTTCTCCTAGTGATTTCAGCTATCTCTAGGGTATCCTCTGTGTTGTGCACTGTAGCCGGGACATGATTGTTTTTGACAATTTCATAACCATTATATAGAGCAGGCTAAACTTGCTTTGCACGGGTGAGGCATAAGGGGTTCTTGTAACCAATAGCTACCTTATTCTGTTCATTATAATAGGGCTTTGGTTTACACAACATGTGAACTGTTTGAACAGACTGGTCTTGTTTATATAATCTATCCTCGACCTTTTCTTTTAAAGCTTTCATGTCCAAAAATTATTTAAGGTATTTATTTTCTTTCTGTTTATAATCTTTTTTCAACGACGTAACTTCTTCTACCATTGACTTGTTATGGTTAATGGTAGAAGCAAGTTGCAATTTTACAGAATGAAGTTTCTTTTTCAAATTTTCTTCCTTAATGTTACGGTCAGTGATAACTATTCTTAATTGTTCATCAATCTTTTGTTCTCTTTCCGTTAATTCAAACCTGGCCCGTCTTTCATACAGTTCAACTTGTTCCTTATAAGTTTCAAGTTCAGCAGTTAGTGAATTATCAACTACTATGTTCCGTGTTGTTTTAGAGACAGACTGGGCATGAGGTTCACACATATCATTATATATCATCATGTATGCATCATTTGTAACAGAAGATACATTGCTTTGTACAACTGGCACTGCGTTGTCCTTTACATACTGATCATACGGAATCATATTACTATTACTCGTATAATCGGCATGTGAGTCAACAACGTAGTTTGGTTGTACATCGTCATGCATCTCGTGTTCTTCATGATGTTCACAAACAGCATCCTGATAGTGATCATGGTCGTGTACCTCAGATAGAATGTCTGAATCATACGACAGACCGGCTTCATCATAAACAGGATCTGTATATGATAGATTAGTGTTAGCCTTAAAATATGGTGACAAATACGGAATTACATTAGTTCATTTATAGAGTGACACGTAGGGACTAATAATGACTAGTTACAATAGTTATGTGTCACTAGGACTATAAATACCCCCTCCATACTTCCATGGAGGGGTGAAGCTCACTTTTGTAAAAGTGTAAGTGTGTGTGTTCTCTCTCTAACACACACATCTTCCCATATCTCATCTTTTCTCTCTAATAAACATGGCTCAATTTCTCTTTCACTTTACCATGCCTCCGGATCTTGTGTTCTAAGGGTGAATCTAATGTTAACAATTGGTATCAGAGCATAGGGGGAATCCGTGTTGTTTATCTACTGATTATTATGGTTAAATAAGCTCAAATTCGTGGGTTGGTTTGTTTATTTTTTTGGTTCGAAAAAATATAGCAAGAAAATCAAGATTTGATCTGGTTTGTGGTTAAGTGTTAAAGATATGTACTTTTGGGCTTAGAACTATCCTTGGCATCTTTACTAGAGGTGGTTTTATTAACATCATTTCATAGCTTTCAAGAATGTTGTTTGATTATATTTTATCATGGCTTCGTTTACCTCACTGCAGGGGTGTTCTTTCATTGCGTTTTACTTGCAGGTTTCGTTTTGGTCATATGCGTTTAGCTTATTGGAAGAATTGCGTTCGGTTCATCGCGTTTTGCTTAATGAAGATTGCGTTTTGGTCATTGCGTTTTGCTTATTGAAGATTGCATTTTGGTCATTGCATATTTGCTATTGAAGATTAGCGATTTGTCATTAGCGTTTGCTTATTGAAGACTGTTGTATTGGTCACTGCAATTGTTGGGTCATCAACGTTTTGCTTATGACGACTGCATTTTGTGATTGTGTGTTGGTCATTGCTTTTTGCTTATTGAGACTGCGTTTTGCCTCATTGAAGACAATAATATAAGCAAATCTAAAACGTTATGCTGCCAAAATCGTCAACAAAATCCATTTGCTATTGTCTTCAAGAAGACTGCTTTTTTCGTGTCATCAAGAAGAACTGCTTTTGGTCCATCGATTCGCAGCATCAGTGTGGGCATGTGACGCGAATTTGGCATATGACCAAGATTTGGGAATATTATAATCAAAACAAAACAGCAACCAAACACACAATCAGAATCTAGACTCATAAGACACAATTAACCATGAACAACACACCACCAACAAACAACAACACGTAAACCGCAAAACGATCCTGGAAAATATTCACTTAAATGACAAAATGGCTAGAGATTCGGATTACGATGACATGTGATCACGGAGTTGATTTGGTATCCCTTATTTGCGATTAAAGTTGAATTTCACAGAGGCATCTACTTATTTCATCATCGAGACTTTCTTCTATTTTCTATCGATTGATGACTTGCTTGAACGTATACAGTTATGATTAAGACTTGGATTATCTAGTTTCCAGAAGTCAAGGGGTGGTTGGATGAAGACCTGGATAACTACACTTACAGAGTTGACGTTGTAGTATTAGTGTCACACGCAGAAGTCGATTTAGGATAATATCAAGATGTGTGTACTTCTTATACTTTTGATGTTGGTATAAGTGTACTTAGAATTTGTCTTCTACATCCCGTTCTTCAATCAACAATAGTGCAAGATTAAGTAACAAATTTGGGGGATTTTACTTCAGTTTCAAGTTTGATATATCGGGTTTACTTTACCATGTGATCAGCGACATAGCCTACAGAATACGAGGTTGGTACGATTAGCCAGAGAGTTTAAAAGGTATTAATGTAATCAGCCTTCTCACGGGTATTTTTGTGCTATTCCAAGACAAAGATACTTCACAGTCTAAGCAAAATCTTCAAAGTTCTTCGATTACATTCATTCACAAGACCTTGATTATACCAAGTGTTCTTGATTCTTGCTTCATCTCCTCTACGGTTTCTGAATTCAAGAGGGTAATGATTCATTTGGGATTCAAGATTTGTGCTTAAGACAAGAACTTCTCGAGTATATGGGCGTACACGACAATGATGCTTCCGAGAGTTCAGCCATACCATCATGGGGTATAGTGTACATCCGGACTTGTTAAAAACTTTGATGTTAACCGTGATCAACTTCCAGGGGGAAGTAGTGTAGACTACTTTACTTAGTATGGTTTATGAAGTATTCTACATATGTGAGAAGAATTGTTGCTGATTTCTCGCATGCACCCCCGAACGAATATTCACCAAACCCTAATGACAAGAAGTGGGAATATTTGGTGTGGTTTGACTTCTACAAATTTCCGATGTGCACTTCAATGACAAGTAGAAAGATTGTTCATTCAGCAACTCAAAAGTTTCATCAGAATCTGCTTATGGATAGGGAATGTTGGTTTGGGGGGAAGCTAGTTCAAAACTTCGACATAAAGGAGTCTAGTGAAGAAAGCTTTTCAAGAGCCAAGCTCTGCATGAATTGGTGAGAACTAATCCAACTCAATGCATACTACCAAATGGTTCCAGATCAAGTAAAAACAATGAAGACCAAGCTGGAATACAGGAGTTTCAAAGACGAAGAAAATCGAAAGAAAAGCAAGAGAACTCACAAGACAAAAACTCAAGCTTTGGAAGCGCTTTGGAAGACTTTATTTAATTGTATTTGTACTTGTTAGGAACATTATAAGTAATTCCGTATATGTCCACATATTGGGGGAAGATTGTTAGCCTTAAAATACGGTGACAAACACGGAATTACATTATGTTCAGTGTATAGGAGTGACACAGTAAGGACTAATAATGACTAGTTACAATAGTTGTGTGTCACTAGGACTATAAATACCCCCCCTCATAACTTTTATAAAAGGTGTGTGTGTGTGTTGTGTTTTTCTCTCAACAACACACACAACTTCCCATCTCTTATCTTTTCTCTCTAATAAACATGGATCAATTTCTTTTCCATTTTACCATACCTCTGGATCTCGCGTCATAAGGTGAATCGTGATAACACCAAGACAACCAATATTTTATAGTGGATCGGCTACAGCACCTCTCGCCTACTGCCACTACTGAGTATCCACTTGAAGTTTCACTATGTCAACAAGCTCCCTTTAGGCGGAGAAAACCGTTTACACGTTGCTTACGTTATTTTCCGACACTAAGCTAAATGTCGAGTCCTAATCTTAGCTAGAACCAATCTACCACTTCACAAGATATACATCACTCAAAGATCTACACTATCAGCATCTACCACAATATCCGCATCAACACAATACTCAAGATGAAATACTATAGAGTTTTGGTAGCTTAAAAAAAGGAGGATGAGATCACTAATTAACACTTCGTTACTTGACGAATACGAGTGTTCTTCTCTTGCACTTAAATAAGAGGGAAGAGATGAGAAGAAGAGATTAGATCACTTGAAACAAGATCTAAGTATGTTAGTGATCAAGAGTTTTAGTTAGATAAAGAAGGTTTAAGAGAGAGAAAGAAAAGATTGAAAATTTTCTTGCAAAGAGGAATTATTTTCAACTGGGAATGGAGCAGTATTTATAGGCAGGGAATCCCAACGGCTCTCTAAGGGCGGTCTCGGCGGTCCCTTATATATAAGGGGGTCGTCGCCTAGACTCCGCTCCCTTTTTTTCTTTTTGTGGGGAAGGTTGTATCTGGTGCAGAAGCTTCCGTTTTGGGGAGAAAATTTGAATTTCAAATTTTATGTTTTTAATAAAACTTTTTATTTTAATTAGAGAATATTTTGTAAATGTATTTTTGAGAAAATACTTTTGTAGAATTAAAATTGATGATTAAGAGAAAAATATTTTCTTGATCACTAATCATGCTTAATTATTTTGTTTGTTCATACCTTAAGTGATCACTAATCTTAGAATGAAATTTTACATTAATAATTTGGTTAAACGTATATTTTTTTTTATTGTAAACGTTTTTACATTTTGTTATTATCAAAACGTTGAGAGGTCGAAAAACATAAATAACGTTTTTAAGCATTATTTGTATTAACAATCTTCCCCTTTTTGATGATGACAAAATATAAACTCATTTTTAAATAAAATTAAAGATGTCAAATTATTAAGTGAGTTATGTTCCATTTCTCTCCCTTTTGTCAAATTAAAAAAGAATGATCATCGAGTTGTTGAAGGAAGAAAAAAACGAACGATATCAAGACTCCCAGCTTTATGTTATGCTCCCCCTTGTTCGGGGCACCAAGGGATGGATCTTATGGAAAAATTTGCTATAAAACAAAGTTAGAGGTACAAGTGGCAAGGACAAATTTCTTCAATTAACACATTATATTTAAATCAAAAGAAAATGATCTTCCACCACAAGAAACACATACACGAGTCACATTCAATTAATACATAATGCAAAGTAAACTAGAACATTACAAGATAAAGAGAAACAATACTACAGTAATTTTAACAATGATATCATGATTCAAAGAAACTGACTTGTTTAAGTAAAAATAAAGGTTTGGGTTACACGTTTATAAAACATTAGATATTTTTAAGGTGGAGTGAAAAGTGGGAAGTGATTGCGGTAGTAAGAAGATATTCAAGATGAGCAAACATGATATTCATCTCATCTCTTAGGGTGAAGAAAAGGTTTTGGTTATGAGAACAACAAATGCAAGTTGACCTTTGATAGTCATGATAGTTGTAAAAAAGAGGACGACCCATAGTAGGTGGTTGAGTTATAAGTTAGCATGGTGTGATAGCGCAGTGTCATGGAATGTTTTGAATACCCCAAAGAGGATTAAATTGGGGACAAAGAAAGTGTGATATCCAAGGAAGGATGACTTTGAAGTGGTTAAGGATTTAGAGGTCTAGGAGGAACATCTAAAATGTTGTCAAGCAAGGGGTTCAAGTGATGATGAGAAGTTGGTTCATGTGAAGGATGGTGGTTGAAATTTAAAAGTTTTAGAATGAAAGGAAAGAAGATGTGTTTTCTTGACTATGAATGATGTTGATAAGTATATGTGGTTATTTTAAGGAGCATTTAGAGGAGTTGGGAGATGAGGAGGTTGTTGTAGAGAGGTGTGGGTGCGATAAGTCATCATAGATATGTTTGGACCAAAATAATTATCTAGGAGGGATTATGGTATGAGTTTGATTTTTCAAGAAGGATTAGAGATGAAGCATGGTAAGAATTCATGGTAGAATGTAGGTGATGAGATGATGATAAAGAGAGTTCAATGATTTAAGGTGGAAGAAATGATTGAAAATAAGTGCATTGGGCTTAGAAGATATAAGAATTCCAAACGGTTTTGTCAAAATGCAGAAATATAGCTGTGCGCAAGATGGGAATAGACTGTGGTCTACTCACAGAAATTCAGAAGGTCACATTAGAAGAATCCATGACCTCTGATGGCGGTCACTTAATTACTGGTGGTCCCATATATATTAGGGGGCCGCCTAGTATTTTCGGGGGCCGTTCTCTGGAGATAGAAAGATCATACATGGTTTAGGATGATAAAATAGAAAGATCATACATGGCAAGCTAAGTTTCCCATACTAAGTGCTAAGTTACTAATAAGTAGCATAAGTTTAAATACCTAATCATAATAGATTAGTAAATAATATATATAATAATGTCATAAAGCAATTTCCCTCATTGCCTACTTCTTCGTGTTTCTCCACAACCTTCTAAGACTTTTTCCAATTGACCTTACTCCACCACGATGCTCATCTTGTAATTGTACCTGACGGTTGATGATTTTGGTTTGGCGGGTGTAAAATGGTTCAAGGTGAGGGTCGATATTAGGTGGGTTTTGAAAAACTTGAGGAACTTTGATTGTTAAGGATTGACATAATAATGAGTGAAGAGTGCTTGCACGCGAGGTCCTCATCATTCCCATCGTCATCAATCAAGTAGAGATTGTGGGGAGATGAGGATGGTTGAATCGAAGACTAAGACGAAAAAGTGGGAATGATGACCTCTTCATCATGCCACGATCCTCTTGGTTTTTTCGCTCTAGTTGAGCAGCAAGAGGATTCATGACACAATCGTACAAGACATAGGACTCGTTATTCAACTCGGGATATTAATTCATGATGCAATGTAAACAAACGGGTTAATAGCATACCATAAGGTAGAATTAACCTAGCTTGCTTAGTGACCTACTCTATTCGTTTTGCCATGTAATAAGCAAGATTGAATCTTTCGGAGTGTACGGCATAGTAAAGCATAAATCAAAGACACGCGGGAACATGATCCCGATTACCCCCCAGACAAAAGACGTTTTCCCGAATGATTTCCTCTAAAGGTTTCAAAGTTGGTATGATTTCATGAGTGAGAATTTGATAATCATGAACATACAATCCCTCCCGAGGGACGATGCGTGGAACTTGACCTTTTTCGATCATTCGAATATGATCAAGATAATGCCTCGATGGAAGGAGGGTTTGGTTGATATGGACCATTCGAAGGGATACCATATGCCAACTCATCAAGTCTCCACATATCGGTGAAGACATACGCGCCTTCATAAGGAATGTCAAGAGTTTAAGCAAAATTTTCAGGAGAGTAGGAGAAGAGTTGATTTTGAATCACAAATTCAACAAACATTTGACCTTCGTCAGAATAACTCAAACGATATTGACTGTAAAACTCAAGAATAAAACGAGGACACAGTTCATTGAATTTCCAGAAAGAACACTCAAATTCGACAAAATGAAACAAAGATCGAACATAATTTATATCCGTAAAGTATCAAAACCACCCGACCCTCTGTGAATGAAACGTTCTCAAGGTTTCTTATCTTTAGTTTTTTCTTTTATTGGAGAACGGAATTCATGTGAAATTATAGGGATATAGTGTCTTGTATTTTTGTAATCTTTAGAAGATTTGCGAGGCATGATTTCGCTAGCAGAAATGAAATACATTTGAAATGTACTTTTCACACATGTAATATGTCATGAACAATGTTTCAGAGGTGGTAGCCTAAATGTAACAAATGGAATAACGATTAACATCGGTCCTAAATATAAAAATACCTAATAAGCAAACACTCCTTAATTTGATTTTGCTCATCCAAACAAGTCAAAAAATACATATGAATTATGTATCTCGAAATTTGTTCATGAGATCATTATGCATGTGATTGAAAACGTTTTTGGGTTGGATTAACAATGCATAACAACAATTTTATTATATTCCCTAACTGAGTGATTTTGAACATAAAATTGGGTTTTGGTTCGAAATCAATTTTTTCAACAAATTCACTAATGTAAGCAAATCCTATGTCTACGGGAAGCATATTAGTTATACATTGTATCCTAATAGTCTTAATTGTACAAAATTGAAAGAAAAATCAAAAATCCCTAATTTCAATTTTTGGTGTTCACCATGAACCCTAGACTCAAATTAAAAGAAAATAGATGAAATGACTTATAATTGGAATGATACTTGTTATAATAGGATTGATTATTAGTGTTGATTTGATCAATTAATATGTTTTAAGATGGTGATTTTTGATTTTTGGTGGTTTTGAGTCGTGTTCGACAATTGGCAGCAAGGAAAGGGGTGTCTTGATTTTTTCTGTTTTGAAATTTTTTTGTTTAAGTGTCCCATTTTGTGACTTGCTGGTGGCGGTCTTATATTTATCGGCAGTCCTAAATATATTTGGAGTCGCCTATATGGGCCCTCAGCCAAGGGTTTTTGGACTTGGTTTTTGATGAAAATTTTACAAAGAGGAGTGACATTTTAATTTTCATTTCGCTAATTAAATATGCTTAAAGTACTTCGGATGAAGTATTTAAGTTGTCACACACTGGAATGTGAACACGGCTAGAATTGAGACAGAAGAAAAGAGAACGAACAAAGATGATTTATGGAATATGTTCCATCAGTCCTAACCAAGACGTAGATAGTTAAACGATTCACGTTTAAGGGGTTTAGTAAGAATGTCGGCGATGTTATTGACGGACGACACTTTTTCGATTGAGATATGTCCTTTCTGGACATTATCACGAAGAAAGTGGTGACGTATTTCGATGTGTTTGGTACGAGAATGTTGCACCGGGTTTTTGCTAAGGTCAATCACGCCTTTGTAATCTCACATGATGGCGAACAGTCATCGAGTCGTACGTCGTAGTCGATGAGAGCTTGTTTCATCCATAGTGTTTGTTGACATGCCTTTCCGGCGCTTACGTATTCGGCTTTGGTAGTGGATATAGCAAGAGCGGTTTGTTTCTTCGAGAACCAAGATGTCAAACAATTTCCCATGAACATACAAATACCGCTACTGCTCTTTCGGTCCACATAATCTCACGTATGATCAGAGTCGGCATATACTATGGTTTTTATGCCGGTCCCTTTAGGATACCATAATCCTAAGTGCGTAGCGCCTTTAATGTATCAGAAGATACGCTTAAACGCTTCAAGATGAGAGGTTTTGGGAGCCTCTTGGAAGCGGGCATAGAGGCAGACACTAAACATGATATCGGGCCTACTTGTCGTTAGGTATAATAAATTACCTATCATGCCTCGATACTTGGTACTATCTACCGACTCACACTCTTCATCTTTCTTGAGTTTAGTATCCGAGGACATTGGTGTTTTCATTGGTTTAGAATCTTCTAAGACAAATTTATTAATCATTTCTTTAAATAAACTTATAATCTTCCCGGTATGTTTAATAGTATATCCATGGAAGAATTAAGTTCAACCATCATAGCTCATGCTCGAACTCGTCATGCAATGATTTGGCAAATCATCACACATGGAATGTCTTGACAAGTCCGAACCGAAAAAATAATGTCATCGACATGTGATTTTACAATTGATGAAGATTTGAACTTTTCTCTTATAAAAAGAGTGTTAAATCCTACAATTCCCATTTTATATCAAGTTTTAATAAGAATGCTTTTAATCTATCATACCAAGCATTGGGTGCTTGTTAAGACCATATAAAGCTTTCTTTAGTTAATAAATATGATTCAGGTTTTTCGACGGCGACATAAATAGTGTAAAAAGACGATAAGGAATGCAATCAATAATCCCGGAGGTTGTGCACGTGTACATCCTCATTGAAAAAACCATTTAGGAATGCAACTTATTTACATCCATTTGGAATAATTTAAAATCTAAACAGGCGCAGCAAAGCTAATAAATCCTGAATAGATTCAAGTCTAGCAACCGGGCAATAAGTTATCAACATAATCGATGCCCGTTCCTAGTTGTTGGTTGTAGCCTTGAGCAACTAACCTAGCCTTATTTCGAGAAACAATACCGTTCTCATCTAACTTATTTCTAAACACCCACTTAGTTCCTATAATTGTCTTAATTATTAGGTAGCGGATATTACTCCCAACGTCGTTAGCAAAGATTAGATATAAAATTCTTCTATGCATGGCGACTATCTAACTTTCATCTCCTAAGGCTTCATTTACATTCTTAGGTTCTATAGTTGATATAAAACAGTAGAAGTTACTTTGGTTTTGGGCTTGTGATCTAAGGGTTCTTTGGTTGAGGTTTCCTATAACATTTTCTAAGGGATGGTTCCTAGATTCCTTAATATTGACTATTTCGTCAATCTCTAATGTTTCATCCTCAACAATATTTTCTAGGTTTTTCTTTTTGATTTCCCTAATAGCTTCTTCTTCATCTAGATCATCATCCACCAAGGGTGATGTCTTAGAGGGTGGAGGAGTTTCATCGAATGTCACATTGAGTGATTCTTTGATTTTCCTAGTGTGTTTATTAAGAATGATATAGGCTTTACTATTTTAGGAGTAACCTAGAAAGACACCTTCGTATGACTTTGGGTCAAACTTGTAAAGGGAAGTATTTTAGTGTTTAAAATGAAGCACTTGGCTACCAAACATCTAAAATAATCTAACATAGGTTTTCTACCACTTAAAGTTCATAAGGTGGTTTTCCTATAAATGGCTCTAATGAAATGCGTGAGAATGTATTTTAGAAAAGTATCTTACGAAACGTTAACCCAAAACTTTGTGGTAATGATTGCTCACTCAAACATAGCCCAACTATCTCTTGAGAGTGTCGCTATTTTTTCCTTTGCGACCACACAATTGATTGAGGAGTGCGTGGAAGGTGAGAAAGAGTTAAGAGTAATACCATTAGGCATTATCTAGAATTCTCCAAATTGTATCTCATTATCAAACTCTCTACCATGGTCAATGTGATTGGTGATGTGAAGTCATCTATTCAGACAAGAAGAATGACAAAACCTACTTCTAAACAAGGGTTTCTCAGTGCTGTATATGAACAGAAAACACATGATACCCTGAATACTTGTTTATATGCTTGTTTCCTATCACAGATTGAACCAACAAGCATTGCTAAAGCTCTATCTAATTCATCTTGGGTGAAAGCAATGCAGGAAGAACTTCTGCAATTCAAACTTCAACGGGTTTGGATACTTGTAGATTTGCCTATTGGAAAGAGGGCCATTGGAACAAAATGAGTCTTCAGAAACAAGAAAGATGAAAGGGGGATTGTGATTAGGAATAAAGCAAGGTTGGTTGCACAACGTCATAGATAAGAAGAAGGTATTGATTATGAAGAAGTTTTTGCTCCAGTGGCAAGAATTGAGGCAATAAGATTGTTTTTAGCCTATGTTTCTTTTATGGGTTTTATGGTATATCAAATGAATGTAAATAGTGCTTTCTTATATGGAACTATTGAGGAAGAAGTTTATGTTACTCAACCACCAGGATTTAAAGATCCTGACCATCTAGAAAAAGGTTACAAGGTGGTCAAGGTACTTTATGGTTTGCATCAAGCACCAAAAGCATGGTATGAAACCTTGGCTAGCTATATGTTGGGCAATGGGTTTAAAAGAGGCAATATAGATCAGACATTATTTATCAAGAAGCAAAAAGGAGATAATTTGCTTGTACAAGTTTATGTTGATGACATTATCCTTGGCTCTACAAACAAGGAGTTATGTACTGGATTTAAGAAGCTGATAAAGGAAAAGTTTCAGATGAGTTCTATGGGAGAACTTACTTTCTTTATAGGATTACAAGTACAATAGAAGGAAGATGGAATATTTATCAGTCAGGATAAATATATAGCTATGATTTTAAAGAAATTTAACTACACTGATGTGAAGTCTGCTTCAACTCCAGTTGATTTGGAAAAACCTTTAGTTAAAGATAGAGATGCTAACGATGTTGATGTACATCTCTATAGATCTATGATTAGGTCTTTGATGTATCTCACATCATCTAGGCTAGATATTATGTTTGGAGTATGCGCATGTGCTAGATTCTAAGTTACTCTAAAGACATCACATCTCTTAGCTATAAAGAGAATTTTTAGATATTTGAAAGGCAAACCAACTTTAAGCCTTTGGTATTCTAAGGAATCTCCATTTGAATTAGTTGCTTATACTGATAGTGACTATGCTGGAGCAACTCAAGATATGAAGTCTATTACTAGAGGTTGTCAGTTTTTCGGAAATAGGTTGATACCATGGCAGTGTAAGAAGCAAACTGTAGTTTCTACTTCTACAACTGAAGCTGAATATGTGGCTGCTGCTAGTTGCTGTGGACAAGTACTCTGGATTCAAAATCAATTGCTGGACTATGGGTATAATTTCATGAATACTGTCATTAATATTGACAATAACAGTATTTGCATTATTGAAAACCCTGTTCAATATTCTAAAACAAAACATATAGAGATTAGGCATAATTTTATAAGAGATTGCAATGCTAAAAAGTTAATCCAAATGGTTAAAATTTATAGTGATTATAATGTTGCATATCTTCTTACAAAAGGTTTTGATGCTGGAAGGTTTCAGTACTTGGTCTCAAGTATTGGAATGCTTAATCCTTAATGTCTATATCTCATTATGTTTTTGTAAAAGTTTTGTAAAGGATTAGTACTGTTAGACTTGTCAATTAGTACTGCTAAGTATAATTAATATTGCTAGTTATACTTAAGACTGCTTGTTAAAACTTATAACAACCCGTAATTTTCATCAATGTAAATATCCATCTATTAAATTAGAATGAAATGTAATACTCCTTCTATTATATTAGATCAATGGTATTATCCAATCTATTATAAATATATCACCATCTTACAGGAATTTTTTTTGCTTTATCTTCCAATATGCAACGTAACTTTGCATCTCTAAAGTAAGTGAGCTCACGCAACCTCATCAATGCCATATAATATCTATGTTTATATCATAAAAAACATCCTAATAAGTCAAGTCCTATTCCTAATATTCATTTTTACTACGTACAGTTATCTATTTACCGTACTTTCAAAACGTTATATCAAAACTAGCTTAAACCGTTAATTGGTTACAATCAAAACCCTAATTATATGTAATATATACATATGAATATGCAAACCTTCAAGCATGTGTACAA
Organism: Tanacetum coccineum; assembly: GCA_026074375.1. Taxonomy (NCBI): domain Eukaryota; kingdom Viridiplantae; phylum Streptophyta; class Magnoliopsida; order Asterales; family Asteraceae; genus Tanacetum; species Tanacetum coccineum. Next base: position 34,573 of record BQNB010052984.1, read on the forward strand.
GTGTACAATGCATAATATTTGAATCATATTTTCCCTCCAAGTCAATGTACAACTCATTTAAGCTTAATGTACAAGTCAATAATGCCTAAAAACCTAACTAGGTCATTTAAGCTCCAAAACCATGTTTAAACTTTACACCACTTTAACACAAGGTACAAGTACTTAATTCATGACTCCTAAACCCTAATCTATCCATAATCTTAACCCTATTTATTCAGTTAAAACCCTAAACATCATAAAAACAAAACCTAAACCCCTAATTTTTCACTTTCAACTAAAAACTAAACCCTAAACCTAAAACTAAGCCCTAAACCTTAATCCTAAGCCCTAATCTCAGTCCTAACACTAATCCTAAACCTTAATCTACCCTTAATCCTAACCCTAATCTACATTTTAAAACCCTAAACCCTAACCCGAAAGAAAAACCAACCCGACACCATTTTCTTTCCATTTTGACCCATTTTACACCCAAGCACCTCAAGCAAGCACCCTAGAACCTCTATGACATCACCAAGCAAGCAACCAAGTAGCTTACAAGCATCTTGATCACCTCCTTGTCACTTCCTTTCTCTTTTTTTAGCTGTGGCCTCCAAAACACATTTCCAACACTTCATGGCTAGTTTCTAGCTTATAATACTCACCATACTAGCCCTGCTTAGTCACCTCAGCTAGCTTAGACACTTATCAAGCCCTTAGAAGCCAAGAAAACTTAAGCACCAAGTGTTTTCACCCTATAAATAGCCAAACCAAGTACACCTTTCATTTCATCCCACACATCTCATCTCACACCCTCAAATGGAATTTTAACACTTCCATAGCAGTAATAAAGGATCAAGAGAAGTCCCTAAGCTCATAATAGAAGCCAAGAAGCTAGAAAAACGAAGCCTTGAAGTCGTTACTAGGCGTACGAACCCAAAAACACCATTTCGACCTATTTTAGCTCAAGTAAGCCTAAGATCTTGTTCCATAAGCTTATATTTTGTACAATAATGTTCATAATACTCTTAAGATCATATATGAACTCTTGTTTGAAGCTTTGAATCCTCAAACCCATGTGTTTTTTATAAAAACCCTAAAAAACAACCGTTTGATTTTTTCTAGTCTAACGAATCATTTTTCTAAACTTTTTTTTGTTACTTAGAACATCTTATTTTAGTTTATCTAATAAAGCTATAACCTGCAAATCTCAATTGTATCATAAAATACCTTGCATGTTTGTTTTGGGACTTTGTTTTCCAAAAATTTCCTACATAGGGGTATATACATAACTTTCCAAAATTTGTAACTAAAAGAGGGCTGAAAATTCATTTTTGCATTAAAGTTTAAATAACTATAAGGACCTATTTTGACAAGTTTTCAAAGTTAAGGTTTTAAATTATATATACTTTTTGATATAAAGGACTAAACATGTAAAAGTTTTAAAAAACCCAGGGTTATATATTGCCAAATTTGCAAACTTATAAAATATTATTTTTTTTATATTAATTTTAAAAATATATATAAATTATTCTAGCTTTTGTAGAAACTTAAAACTATAATGTAACACATTACTAGGGAGCTTCATGTAAGGGGTTTTCATTTGGGGATTACTTTTTGACGAGTTTAGCTGATTTACGATTTAAAAGTGTCCTGGCTCCTCAAACGTTTACTACATGACCTCTAAATATGATGGCCCTAACAGTAATATCGAGGGTCAGTAACTATAGCTTTAGTCCGATATTTCCATAATAAATCCAATCAAAATGCTATTTCATTATGACATAAAACATATCAATCAAACTAAGACTTGAGGCCATATTACCCAGTTGTGTAACGAAGCCCGTTACTTTCATTTCATATACTTTGCTAACAATCAAATTTCCATGTACTGTTTAAGGTGAGTTCATAGCCTCGCATTCAATCTTTTAAATGTTTCATAAACCCACGAGGGGGATACATGCTATAAACCATAAATGCAAGTATTTTTCTGTATGCTATCCTGATACATTATTGCCTAAGTCCCTACTTTTGCCATTAAGTCCCCACTATCATGAATCGTTAATTACTCGTCGGGGTAAGTGCGAATGTTGTGAATAGATCTATTTGGGACTGGATTCCCCGTTGGTATACCTATACTGTCGGTAACCAATAGCACACATTTGAATAACTTTACGGGTGTTTTGGCAAAGATACCAGTTGGGGCAATTATTTGTGGTTATTGATTAACATAAGGTTTCGGTGTCATCAGCTTAGGGCAATAATATTGTTTTCTATGATAATTGTACATGCATGCAATTATTACAAACTATGGGTGTATAACAACGTAACCCACTATTGAACTTGTATTCAAACTACTTTACTTAAACCTATGAATTTCACTCAACCTTTGTGTTGACTTTTTAGCATGTTTATCTCAGGTAATTGAGAAACTTAAAGCACGGAGTGGCACGGACTTGAAGATGGCTAAACTGTTATCATTCAAACTTTATGTTTTTAGATGTTGGGACCTCACTTTTTGTAAAAACTCTGATGAATAAATGAATGATAGCTAAATTTTGTAAAAACGTCTCTTTACGATTTGTTTTCTATGATTATGACTGTTGTACTATGAAATAATACCCCAGATTAGCTTCCGCTGCTATATGTGTAAAAATGGGGATGTTTTAGAAAAGGAAGTTAGTACTGCTGATCCAATTACTACTGCTGGTGAAGTAGTTACTACTGCTAATGTTGCAGTTAGTACTGCCAATCCAACTGCTACTACAATAACTAATGTTGAACTTACTTTGGCTCAAACACTAGCATAGTTGAAGAGTGCAAGACCCAAGACAAAAGGGGTAGTTATGCAAGAGCCAAGTGAATCAACAACAACAACAATTCCTTCAAAGGATAAGGGTAAAGGTATAATGGTTGAAGAACCTTTGAAGATGAAGAAGAAAGATCAAGTCCTCTTTGATGAACAAGAAGCTATAAGGCTACATGCTTAATTTGATGAGGAATAGAGGATTGCAAGAGAAAAAGAAGAAGTCAATGTTGCCTTAATTGCACAATGAAGAAAAGTCTAAACTGTTTCAACAACTCTTGGAGAAAAGGAGGAAGCACTTTGTGGCTAAGAGAGTAAAAGAAAAGAGAAATGGACCACCCACAAAAGCTCAACAAAGGAGTATAATGTGTACCTATCTGAAAAACATGGCAGGATGGAAGCCCAAAGACTTGAAAACAATGTTCAAGAGTTATTTGATAAAGTAATGAAAAGGGTAAACACATTTGTTGATATGGATATAAAACTGGTGGGAGGTAGTGAAGTAAGAGAAGAAGGCAGTAAGACAAGAGAAGAAAGCAATTCTAAAAGATCAGGTGATGAGCTAGAACAAGAGCCTTCAAAGAAACAAAAGATGGAAGATGATAAAGAAACATATGAGCTTCAAAGTAAGATGGAAGTCATTCCTAATGAAGAGGAAGTAGCAGTTGATGATATACCTTTAGCTACTAAGCCTCCAAGCATTGTTGATTAGAAGATCATTAAAGAAGGAAAGATTGGCTGCTATCAATTCATAAGAGCTTATGTAAATTCAAAGAGGTACTCATCAATGATTCAGATGCTTATAAGTTTTGACAGGGAAGATTTGGAAATTCTGTGGAAAATAGTAAAAGCTAAGCATGGATATACAAGACCAGAAGAGGGATATGAGAGAGTACTATCGGGTGATCTAAAGACCATGTTTGAGCATAATATAGAAGATACAGTGTAGAGGAATCTACTTGGAAACAAAGTGTTGATTTGGAAATTATTTGATTCCTATAGAGTACACTTTGTGATGTTTTAAGCCATGCATCTTTATGTTGGTTGAGAAGAGATATCCCCTTACACAAGCAACAATTACACAGATGCTAAATAAGAAGCTTCAAACTGATCATTGTAATGAAATATGTTATCAGCTTTTTAAGCTTATGACAAAGCAGCTCAAGAAACAGTGACGTGTTTGGAAGCATCCTCCTGGTGATTGATGAAGCTTTTAATGAAGAAACTTGATGATTTTGAAGATAAATATCAAGTTTAAGGGAGGATTGTTGGGATTAAAAGCCTTTTTGAAGTTACTGCTGTTAAGGTATTAGTTACTGCTGCTAAGCATAAATTAGTGATGTTAGTAATCTTAATGAAAAATATGCTAAGTAGTTAGTACTGCTAGTTACTACTGCTAGTGTAAGTTACTACTGCTAGTGTATATTACTACTGCTAGTTACTACTGCTAGTAATGTTAGTACTGCTAGAGTAAAGTTAGTACTGCTAGTGTAACTTAGTACTGCTGGTGAAGATTGAAGAAAACTTTCTAAGTAGTTAATGCTGCTTGTACACAGTTAGTGCTGCTGGTACAAAAGTTACTACTGTTGGTGTTGAAAGTTAATGCTGCTGGTATAAAAGTTACAATTGCTGAAAGATTACAACTGCTGAAAGGATAAAGACTGCTCAGAGAAAAGATAAAGATTGCTTATGGGATATGTATGAGATGTTTTTTGTAAAAGATACGTATAAGTTATTTGTTTAGAAGATCATGATAACTTAGGAAAATATTGTAATCCCATTAGGACTCCTTGATGTATAAAAGCATTTCCTAGGGTATAGAATTCTATGTATCAAAGTACCTAAAACGAGTCATAGAATTGTCATAGCTTCAAGGTTTTGTAACCCTAATACTAGGAGAGTATTCGTATTATTTGTAATAATAATATTGGAGCTTTTATTGTTGAATTAAATTGTGTTCTTGTGTTACTGTTTGTTAGCCTCAAAATATTGAGCCGAACTGGAATTTCGTTCATTACGTGTACGAGTCTCGGTCATTTAATTAGTTAATGTTGTAATAGGATAATATTGGGAATCGGGCTCGATAGTGAATCTAATATTGTATATGTTTTGGGTTTAATCCCAAGCAAAACCCGAGCCCGGGTCCTAGTTAAATATCCCGCGCGTACCTTTAACGTGACGGGGTATATAAGCTTTTTTCTTATTTAGAAAAAGTTAGTTGTTTCATAATAAATCTTTTCCTTTTCCAAAACTCTCTCATCTCTCTCTCTCTCTTCTTTCTCTCTCTAAAACAACTCACTCTCTTTCTCTTTTCTTGATCTAATTTCGTGTTTAAATATATGAAGTGAAGTTTTACGGGATCCTACAATTGGCATCAGAGCTTCAAGGGTGGATTTGTGTTTGATTCTTGTGGTTAATTAGCAAATTTCGTGGCTTATTTTGGTTCTAAATACCCACGGCTCAAAAAAAAAATTGGGTCTAATGGTTTGTTAATCTTGATCTTCTCTTGTTCTACACATCAAAGAGGCTAGGTTGTATCAATTTCGTGTGTTATACAAGCTCCAAGTTCGAAAAATAAGCTTTAAAAGGTTGGTGTTATTCGTGGAGAGTTGCTTCATTTGTGACGATCCAAGAAGAAATACATGTTATAGGAAGCTTAATCTTCATATATCTTCTTAGTATTGCATAGTTCTAGCTTATTTCGTGGTTAAAAAGTTCATTGGGTGAATATTTGCAAAATTCGTCCCTTGCATTCTTCGTGGCGGTTTGACAGAAAAGGGACAAGATCCTCTTTTTAAGGAAAGTTGCTAAACAGCGAGTTGCTAAACGGCGAGTTGCTAAACGGCGAGTTGCTAAACGGCGAGTTGCTAAACGGCGAGTT